>OOFE01010821.1:15607-38748 GCA_900323365.1 Monocentris japonica
TAGATCCTCTCTCTCTCTCCTTCTGTGTCTTTTCCTTGTCTTGGGGCATATACTCAATATGTTGTGCATGATTGCTCAGGCCTGATTTAAGCTACAACTGTAAAACTAACATTAATTTTGAGAAATGTATACAGTTTGTATATTTATTTAGTTATTTCTCATTCATCTTCAAAATGAATGTTTTACTTTTTCACTTGTGGGAATTAAAAGGGTGTAAACACTAGTTGTTTGAATGTGTTAAATCCTTCATCTTGGATATCTGGCTCATGATGATGATGGTATATACGGATCAGAGCACTCGGGTGGGTTTCCTGTAAGGTGTTGTAGCACTAAGAAGAAGAAGCAGAAGTAGCTCTTCAAAACATTCGTTCAGGTCATGAGTGTTTCCTGAAAACCCTTCAGTAACTCAAGTAGTTCATTCACAACATCCTGGCGCTAGTCGTGAGATTTGAGCCTACATTAATATAGTCCTTACTTTCTTTTTTCACATCTTCTTTTGGTGAGACTTGAAAATCTGACCACTTCTTCCTCACTTCTGTCCAATCCCTTTGATACTCACTAATTGCAGTCATTTTCTTGTCAGTTTCTTCTATTCACCATTTTGTTTATTTGTGGTGCTCCCCTTTGCCTTCATGTTTGCTGTTGAAATGTTTATAAATTAACTTATTAATAAGGTAATGCCAACAGTTGTTCACTATTAAGAGAATATATTTTTGAATTGCAGAATATTTTCATCATTCTGCTCAAATGGTGAATAGTCAGATTGAATGTTTTAAATTAAACAAGACAGCTAAACCAGGCTCAACTGTGGATTACACAAAATCATTGATTGATTAAGTTGATCATGAAATCTTACTGAAGAGGGCAATGTATGGGATGAAAAAAACATTCCAGTTCTATATAGTATATTAACATCTCTCACTCTCTCACTCACTCACACACACACAACCCTAGCTCCATTGCAGCAGGTTAATTGTGGGCTGGTAGGAGATGTGGCCTTTTGGCTGTGATTTACAATAAGATCCTTGGAGCTAATGAGACATTTAGAGACTGTGTTGCTCTTCAGGTATATGAGGGTGCCTGCGCCAACAAGACAAGTCAAACACTGGGCTCAGAGGACAGTGCCGTCAGTGACAGGGTCCAGACAGTGGCTGCCATCATTACAAGCCTATTAAAAAGTTTCACAGGGTTCAGCGGCCCCCATCATGAAGAGGCTCTCTGCCAGAGAGACTGGGTTCTGAGGTCTCAATAACATTAATTACCCCTGCAGTCTTTTTTTTGCGTAGAGAAGAAAAGAAGAAAGAAAAAAGTTGACCATTCAAATGTTTTGCTTGGTTTTAGAAGGAACATTTTCAGATAAAAGGACTTGACATAATGTGGAAAATGGCTTGACAATGGGTTCTTGTTTTGAAGGATACCCTAAGAATGTGGGTATTTCAGGCTAAAATGTGACTATTCCAAGAGAAAAGCTACATGAGCTGAATGTGCTAAGTGATGCTATCTGAAGCAGTATTTGCTTAGCTATCGCCTACATTTGGAAGTTTATTTGGAAAATAAAACACAAAAGATATCTTAAAAACTTGCCTGAACACTGTGAAATTATCTGTGAAAGGTGTTTTCTGCATCTGTGCAAATCTGATCTTCCTCCTCCTCCTCTCCAGACAGCGTTGAGGATGAGCTTGAACTATCTGCAGTCCGCCATCGCCCCGAGGGCTTGGAACAACTGGAGGCCCAGACACGCTTCTCCCGCAAGGAGCTGCAGATCCTTTACCGTGGCTTCAAGAACGTAAGTGACCAGGCCAGCATGCACCTAAGCACCAGTGACGTGCGGTGAGGTCAATGGCTGGAGAGGCATTGGCTAGTATCAGAGCCAGATTTACACACATATGAACCTGATAGAGGTAGCTTAAATTCACCACGCGACCGTATGTTTCATATTTCATAGCGGCATTCTTTACAACACCACCGTGTATTTTACACCTAGGCCTTCAGTGATATCCTCTCGCAATTCAACCGCCTTCGAATAACTTCACCATGACACTCGGGCTATAGGCTATTGTCATTCGACAATAACCACCCCATATTAACAGTGACCGTAACCTTTATCGAGTGGAATAAAGTGATGTCGTATGAGGCTCAACACCTATGAGCGTTATATGCACGTGCTTATTGCCCGTGCTCCATCCAGTTTCTGAGGGGTTGCGCAATCAGGGGAGAGGCTGAGCTTGTCCCCGCCTCACCTCTCGTCTTGCCCTATATTTGCAGCGGAGCTCTGCAAATTTGGCGATTTTAACTATAAAAAATGATTGGAATCATACAGAAATGACATTTATAACACAGATCAGTGGAAAAATCTTAATATTTTATTTTATTTTTTTTTTTACTTTTCGTAACAGCTATTTTCATTGGAGTATGACTGGTGAGGCTCTTCCTCCCCTGCCTCCCCTGACCGCACATCCCTGCATCACACTCATCTTTCATCTCTCTTTCAAAGAACATGTCTCCTGTGAACATCAAAAAGGAGATTTCCCTTTGATTATATTTGATTTATACACCTTCTGTAGTTCTGTAGTTTTGTCTACTATTCTACACTACTTGAGACTCCTCAGATAGCTCCACTTCCTTTTTAGTTCTCTCGTCACTATTTGATTTCCACTCTGCTTGTGTAGTGATGAAACCCAGCGCTAGCCTCTGAGGAATGCAATTTGGCTGAATGATCTGCATATTGCAGTAAATGTCACCACATCAAATTGCACTTTCCACAGAAAATTGAATTGTTGGTCCGTTTTAGCACATTCTTCACTGTGACAGGGATAATTGGGTCTTACCTCATAAACATTCTCATCCACAACAGTACTGATGAGCAATCCAGGTCACACAAAGTTCTCAAGTGTGGCCCATATAAAATCGCCTCACTTCATTGTCACCTCTGGTATAAGGCGTAATGAGATGACCCAGAATTAACTCGACCCAAATTGTCTGGTGACAAAAGGGAGAGGGATAGAGAGAGAGCCGGGGCACTTGTCCTATGACACTGAAAGTCCCATGTGGGTTCAGTTTCCTGTTGAGTCTACACTGGGAGCCATCCAAAGCCCTACAAAGCCTGCCCATTAGTCCTCTGCCATTGAAAGTCCTCTAATGAGGCCTCTAATTTGTGCCCCACAGTCGTGGGGGATTTCCACTACCCCTGTGGGAGACTCTATCATCAAGTTTTTAGACCCCTCCCAATCCTACTTCATTTCTTATTTTGTGTTTTTCCTTTTATCTTGTGCTAGGGATAGAATTTGATATCCTCTTGATAGATTTTGATCTCCTGTTCATTCATAGTTACTCCTCACGACTGTGTGGTTAGACAGATACTGTGTGGACAACAGTCCAAATTGGACAAAGAGGCAGAGTCATGGCACTCAAATTCAGCTACTAAATAGCTTTTTTCCATCACAGAGTCTATACTGTACCTCATTTTTTAACTGCCTGGGTCAGATAGCTCATCTGTGTCTTACCCCAACCGAGTGACACTGGCAGAATAAAGGCGAGCTTTTAAGTCCTGACAGACAAATGAGACTGGCACAGTTCCCGTTATGAGAAATGTGGCCCTTTGTCCTTGGTGTCTAGGCTTTGGAAGCAAATCAAATGGCTCCAGTGTTAGCAGCTGCGGGTGGCAGGATGAGGTCGTCTGTCTTCACAACAAACTTTACAAGTCACCCACTTGTAACACGAGTTGTCGAAGTGGAGCTTTGTCTTAGATCACCAAAGCCAATGTGTCTAGCAGGGCTCAAAACAAGACCTCTGGTCCCTGGCTGTTGTAGTCTATCTCTAGACAATTTTAACAGAGGTCACCCTCAAGTGTAGCACTAAATCTTAGCAGTATGGCAGAATCCCGACGTTTCTTAAATCCCTTGACCTCAGACTCCTGGAAATGACACTATATTTTCCTCACATCTGAGTAAATCTGCTGGGCTCTCACAGTTCATAGTCCAGTCATAGTTCAGGGCATCACCTGGGCCCTTAGATTAAGCTCTCACAGTTCTCTATTCCATCAGTGATGATACCCTTGTTCAGAGGTTTATTACCCATACGCTTTATTTCTCCATCTCAGAAAAGAATTTCATCCCTGGTTGGTTTTGTATTTCACAAATTGTATTTGTGATTTTATTGTCATGGATGAGCTCATTTCACAAGCATGTCAAATGAATACAAATGTATGTTATCACCTCTCACCGTTTTCAGTAAGATTGGGCATGAATAATGTGTGAAATGGAACAACATCCAGGGACAATTGGAAAGATTAAGCCCTCATTTGTTATTGATCAACACAATATCCCATTTAAAACTGGATGTCTGGATGCTCATATTTTACTTTACTCATATATTCTTTTACCGTTCTTTCAGTTTTGTTTTAGGTTGCCATTCCAATGCGAAAGGCCGACGCGCTCTCTGTTTTGTTGTTTTGTGTCCCTTTGAGTTTCATGGTCTCAAACCGAAAACTCATCTCCTTTTCCTGTCATCATGAGGCAGAAAAGACATGATGAAATACAATTCCACTCTCCGTGTGAGCCTTGGTTCAACGATCATTAGGTTTCTTTGACCTTTTTGTTTTCCTTTTAGATTTCTGAGGATGAATTATCAAGGTTAGAACCAAAGGAGGGAGTTGATTTGGAACACAGCCATTCTATATTAGTTTCCCACGTAATCAGTGTGTTTAGTTAGTGTTGACAGCTGTGATTGCCCATCTGTGTACACACACACACAAAGACACACAGGCGTGCACAGACTCCAGGCACAAGAGAGGTGAAATTAGATGTTTTTAAATGTCTCTACCTCCCCACTTGAAGTACATAATTACTGCACTACCTCAGCAAAAGGTTGGAGGGCTGTTGACAACCAATTCAATGCAGTGTTGTTGAACACAAACAATACTCTAATTAACAGAAGCTCGACCAAACAATAAAGAAATATTGTCTGTGTCAAATGTCGGATTCAGTGCAGCAACCTTGTTTTGTTTTTTTCAAGCTTGCCACAATGGGAGCAAGCTTCTAGGGATAGGTTCTGCAGTTTGGCCAGAAGTCACCTTTTTCTGTTCTTCTTCTAGTCTGTGTTGAACTGCACATGTGTAGCTTCATTTTAAGTACCTGTTGCCCTAAAAGTAACTGCCTCTTTTGCAGCTACCTGCGCACGTGTAAACTCCTCTAAAAGCTGTGGTTGAGCTGAAAGTTTGTTCATAATAAAATCCTTCTAAAACAGTCACTAACATTTTTGAACATTATCACATAGCTCTTTTTTATTATCATCTTTCTACCTCTGATCATATTGAAATGGTTTCTTTGTTGGGTCACAGCCTATCAGAGATATGGAGTATGTGATTGTGAGATGCAGAAGGCGATACTGGGAGTGCATATACAGACTCTTATATTGCGTTGTCTGAGGAGGAGTGCTGTGCAGTGTGCTCCTTGTGTGCTGTAGCTGAAGCTACACTTCATGTTGTGTACGTATAAATGGCAAATAATCAAATTTGACATGTCAATGTCCTCCGTTGGCTTGAGGGACTGGCTCATAACTGGCCCCCCTCCTGTGGCTGATGCTTCCTGTCAGGATGCAGCCAGTTTCTCTTTAGCTCTTCGCCTTACATCATTGAACCTCTTCTTACACAGAGCAGCAGTTCTCAGTGGACCAGAGGAATAGGCATTGACAATCTGTATTACCACTTCCCAAGTCAGTTTTACATCATCAGCCCTTGGGGGGCCTATTTTAGGTGCCATAAATGCGACTGTGGTAATTCTGCACCTCCTGGACAAGAATATCAGTTTCTTCTTGGGTGAAGCTTTTATGGTTGGGACTTGAAGAAATTGTCAATGCGCCATTGTGCAAGCGCACTGCTTTTAAAGGGGATGAAATGAGCTGATTTGATTGGCCAGAATTTAAGCCAGGCCTCATCACACCTACTGATAATGTATACCTCTTTGACCGCTGTGCCACAGTTGCACCTTGCACCTCTGGTCACCAAACTACCAAAATAGACTGGATATGCCCACTTGCACCATGCACCCTAGACTTTAGATCTGCACCTTGCGCTGCGCCTTGATTCACAAAAATAGAGCCCTTAAACGTCATAGAATCAGGTCAGAAACCACCAAAGTAACAGGTTTAGAAAGACTTGTGCTCATTCTGTTTCCTTAACTTCCCCAAACTTCAAGGAAAATTGACCTCACCTCACAAAATATGAAACTGGGTATGTGAGACAACTGAACACAAGTGTCAAGGGACCCATGCAGCCAGCGTTCGAGCATCCTCTTAGCATGACAGCAGGCACCAGCCAGTTTGAAGCAGGTTCTACTTTTTTTCTTTCAGCCCCACAGCTCCCTGTTTTCCAAAGTAGCTGAACAAAATCAAGTGTGGCCACAGTAACAAGGAACCCCAAAGGTCCCATGATAGCTACAGGCTTTCTCACATTGGGAAAAGTGTCTCTCTCGCTTGTGCCTGCCCCATCATCTCAAGAGAAAATGGAGCAAATAGTTGGCTGTTGCAGTGCCTGGAGTGAACTGAAATAAAAATCACATGATTGACTTGGACAACGTAAACTTTTTAAATTTGTGCATCTGGCAGAGCTTAATCGCAGACTTGGCTGCACCTTTCAGTCACCAGTCAACCAGCTATCTGACATCTTGATGACATCTTAACCACATGACCCAAATCAGCAATCTGTGTGGACTTGCAGTTTAAAGAAACATGTGAAATCAAAACTGAGGTACATTAAGAGTGACAATCTGTTTTCTGATTGCATATTTTAAGAAGTCACTTTTGCTCCAAAGCCTCTGAATTACACTTCTCAAAAGGATCAGTCTTTTTCAACATATCTGTACATCGAGTCATAGTTTTAGAGCTTTAGTGTACAGTATGATAATGTTAATTGCCCAACAGTGCAGTACTTTAATGAACATTTAGTGCTCCCATATAGTTCCTTATTTTAAATTCCTAAAACAGCCTTCCCCTGGGTTGATTCCTAAACCCAGAGAAACAAATCCCTGTACCTCCTGGCTGGGAGATCACAGATGCAGGTGAAGCATTTTACCATGCTGAGAAAAATGCCCCTTCAATATCCAGCCAGAGTGTGAAGGCAGGCTAGCACTGAGCACCTATGGAATTGACAAGGCTATCTGCCAATTCCTACATATTGCCAGGCTGTACTGTCCAGGTCATCCGCCAAGTCTTTGCTTTACTTGGGTTTTTCTTTTAGAGGAGACAAAAGCATGTTTCTTTGAAGTGTTATATATAAGACTATTCGGTCTCTTCCACTGAATGGCACCAGACAACTACAGGTGGGTGGCTTTGAATGGCTGTGATAGTTAACAATTTTTTTGAATTCCAATAATGATATTAATGAATAAAACTGCACTCCATCTATTACATTCAGTTTGAGAAATGCTCAGTGCTAACAAAAATAACGGGGGGAAAAACTAATATGTCAGTGCTTGACTCAGTGTTAAACTCTATGAGCTGCTTTGTCTTTATGATATTATTCTTCTTAAATTAGCTAAATCCTAAATTGCCACATTTGAAGGCTGCCTTGAGTTTAGCTCCTGTGCAATTCCTCTTTTCAGGAATGTCCCAGTGGCGTCGTCAATGAAGAAACCTTTAAAGACATCTACGCACAGTTCTTCCCACAAGGAGGTTCGTACTCATCATTATGTAAGGATTACTATTCTACCCGAGGAACAAGAAAGAATGAAGGTGCTTTGATATACCTGTGCAGTGAGAAAGGCAGGCCAGAGCAAATCTAACATTGTACTACGCTGGAAGCAATGACAAAGTATTCAAAACTGTGAGCACATTGTTGTTCTGTTTGCTCGAAAACGTTCTGAGAAAAAGCTTTCCACTTCCACACTCCCCTTTGAACCAGTTTCTTTTAAATAATATATAGTGTAAATTGAGCTGGTGCCATGGCGAGTATTGTTTGATTTGTTTGTTCTGCATGTTTGTGGTTCTCTTCCTAGACGCATCGACATACGCACATTTCCTGTTCAATGCGTTTGACACGGATCACAATGGGTCTGTGAGTTTTGAGGTAAGCTGAAGAGTCGTGATGAGAAACTGTTGCTAAGTCAGATCTTTGCTGCAATTGATATTTTTCACAGCACTTTTACGACTGTAAAGATTAGACCAATTCCGATCGGTTTGCTTTTGTTTTTTCACTTAAAGGCAGTAATGGATCCCAGAGGTTCCCTTCCATTTCACTAGTCTGGGTTTCAACAGTTTTAGTGTCACATGATGATCTAAATGCTGGTTCAGAGGCTTTTCCAACCTGATAAAATTGAGGGGGGAAATACTGAATCATGGGAACATTTTGACATGACAATAATCTAAAAATATCAGTATCTGTATCTGCCTTCAAAAACCCTTATTGGTCGAATGGTTATACAGTCACTGAATTGCCTTTTTAAAACTTGCTGGCTTAAAAGAGAGATACTGCTGTGGTCATGTGTTCTCCATACCGCCCCTTCTTTAGTCAACCACTGTACATTTGGGTTTTCCATGTGAGCCCCAGTGCTGCAGTATAATGCTACGTAGTAATCAAATAGACCTTTATGTCTCAAGAACTATTGCTTGTGAACAATTTCAAATGAAACAGGCCCCGATCAACATTGCAAACTTCTACATCAAGTGTATCAAACTTGATGTTTTCAAAGTTGGATGCTTCATACCCCCAAGGCATTAGATAACCTGCAACTCATCTAATTTTAATTTAGCCCAAGCAAGACTTGCTATTAACATGGGATTAATATTTATGAAGAGCATAATTTTGCTTATTAGGACAGAAAAGCTGTCATTACTGGAGACCAAAGCTTGATATGCAGTCAGTGACAGAGATTCTGAAGTAACTAATATTTAGTATTTTTGCTGTTGCCTTGCTGTTGTTCTACATAAATGTCTGACCTAATATCCTTGTGGATATTTGGATCTATATGAAATCAGCTGAAATACTTACATAGATACTTGGTGTTTCTCATTCTGCTTGTTTAAAAATCGTTGGTACGCAATGGTTTATATTCTGTACACTATCAAATGCAAACGCTCAGTGAATCTACTTTCCATTGCAGGATTTTGTCATGGGCCTTTCCATCCTTCTGCGAGGCACTGTTCAGGAAAAGCTCAACTGGGCTTTCAACCTGTATGATATCAATAAGGATGGCTACATTACTAAAGAGGTATTGACCCTTAACTATACCAATTATAGAATGTCATGAGATGATTACTGAAATAGCCAATATAGTATATAGGATAGTATAGGATTCATGGCAGCTTGTTTTTTCATCAACAATAACGCTGTGTCTCCTAGGAAATGCTGGACATCATGAAGGCCATCTATGACATGATGGGAAAATGCACATACCCCGTCCTCAAAGAGGAGACGCCTCGTCAGCACGTGGAGATCTTCTTTCAGGCAAGTCCGTGGCCAGCAGCGTCTATATCCCAATCAGGTTATAAAGACTTGACATGCCTTGCTCATTTTTTCCTCCTTTTTCCTCCAATCTCCCTCCGTCTCCAACAGAAGATGGATAAGAATAAGGATGGAGTGGTAACCATAGATGAGTTCATTGACTGCTGCCAAAATGTAAGTTGTACCTCTACACAAGTGACATTCTTTTCCACACTTGCTCTTGCTACTGTAGGCATAATTTCAGTGTGTATGCAAGTTTCTAAATACTTCTTTCTTTCTTCCTTATTTATTTCTTTGGCTCACAGGATGAAAATATCATGAGATCAATGCACCTCTTTGAAAATATTATTTAACTTTTTGCTGACCATGGAGGCTTTGGAAAAGACCATCATCTTCAGCTTGGCCCAATGACTTGGACTCATACTGTGTACAGTGGGCTGTGCAGACTTAGATGACCATAGATGAAATACTGTTCATTGCAGTGGGCCACAAATAGCAGTAGGCATTATGGTTTGAACACTCTGGAATTACTTGCCACTTTAACATTTTATTGAATAAGTTATCACTCGTATCATGAGTAAATTTTGTTACCTAAACGGTGGAGAGGAAAAGGTTTTTACTGCTGGACAGCAATATCCATCGGCTTGGTTGAATTCTCTAAATGGGGAAAAAAAAAAAACTTAATGAGAAGATTGAGTTTCGCCATCTGTCACTGGAGTCTCTTTCTATTTGATGAACAGGAGCAGTGCAGACTGTGTTAGCCTCTGACGTTATCATCAGCTGGAAAATAAGAGTTCCAGGTCAAAGTCTGTGTTTGGACAGTAGGCTTTAAGGTTTGGTGTCGGGTTTCACTGATTTCTACTATCTCTGTTGCGTCCTTGACTTGTTTTATTTATTGACGAGTACGATCACTGTGACTTTATACACCGTTAACCAACTTAATTACAACATATCACCAGTCGCTTTTTACATTCATGATACCTTTTTAGTGACAGCTGGCTCACTATTCCAGAGTATTCTTACCACAGCTTAGTCAACCATTGCAGTCTGTCCTTTGCTCTCCGGAGGAAGCGTTTTAAAATTGTACATACTATAGATAACGCTATCGATAAGAACTCTATGAGAAACTTTTCAACTTTGTTTATGTTTACTTGCCAACTAGAATGAGACAACACAAGGATTGTATTGATGTCACATTGGACCATAATATTGATGGTTTGTCAACAGAAGCACACAGGTAGCTATATTTACCACCAGTTTATGATTAGAAAAGGATATCTTTGTCATAAGATAAATGCTGCTTTTAATGTATTTCATTTAATCCTATATATGTATATTCCCTGTAAAGAGATGATGTGCACCGTCTATCAATATATTTCCATTTGTTTTGAAGCACTGTTTTGGAGTTTACACTGAGAGCAATGTTTTGAGTTTATTTATATGGTATTACTGTCATTGTACAAAAGATTGTCAGTTGTACAGTATTACATGAAAATTCACCCGGGTGAATTTCAGGTCTTCAGATTCATTAATGTATTTCACTATTTTTAAGGAGCAAGGGTAACGGGGTTCGGTTGTCGATACAAATGTTGTAACTTTGTATTATACACATCCTTTTGGCTGCCACTAAATACGCTTTCTGCCGTTTCCCCTTCCTCTCGCTTTGGGCTTCGGTCCAGTTTGCCTTCACCTATTCAGCCTGATGGGTTCCTGCTGTCTGTGATTAAACCATTGATTGGCCCTAAATGTGAGCAAACACAAGGCATGCTGGGTAGGAGTCGCACATACTGTATCTGACTTCTACCTCTCGCTTGTTGGAAACTACTGGATCATTGAGAACAATGTGTGGACAAGATGCAAGTAAGTTATTGAGTGTTTCAGTCTGTTGTGCTTCTTCAGGCGTACCTAACTTGGGCTATATTATTTTTTTAATAACTTTGATACCACTAGTATCCACATAACCAGCTGGGAATTGGCTGATATTTGGTACTTGTACTTATTTTGCAGTATTTGGCAAAATAATTCATCATGTTACTTTTCATTCAAAGTAATAACGTGTTACAATATTACTCTCTGTGGAGAGTAAGGAGTTATATTACTTGTTTTATTACTTATGAGTTACAGTCCTGAACACTCTTGACGCTTCCTAGTGGGGCGTGTTGGTCATCCATCAATTTAGCAATTTGGTTCTGCAATGGTTTCATGTAAAGCTAAAATTGGTTCTATATGTTGTATCACTGTTGTTTGAGAATTCTCAACTCTCAACAAGCAGACCAGAAGATGTTTCATTGTATTGTTTGGTCTAGCCACGTTATCCACTGAATTCACACTGTTGAAACGCTTCACTATGTGATCTAAATGTTTTTTTGTTTTTTTTTAGATAAATAGTTATAATGAAACATTTGGTTCTGTGTAATTGGTACCATATGAGACTGGTGCTACTTCTATCATAACTTTCCCCCTTAATACACCAATTAAGCTACAACACAAAATAGAAGATTAGGATGAAAATCCTTTACCAATGTTTTTCTCAGCATTGTACCTTACTCTTGAAATTTTGGTAAGTACAGATATCTAATGAGTAAAAGAAATGATGTAGTCCTTCTAACTTTATCAATGTTATTACCTTTGAATTACATAAGGAGTTACCACAACACTGCTCACATGTCTGCTCAGAGAGAGAAAATGTCCCCGTTTTATGAAAGCATCCTGTCTTCCTGCTGTACATTCAATCTAGCATTACTTTACCATCACATCATGACTGCATGAAGTGCATGTGGTGAAACTAGTCAGTTTGATTGGACTGAAATCCTTATCCATGACACTGGACTCAACAGCTGCTTAGTTGATATTTTCCCAATATCATTGTTGTATATTTCAATTTGTATTCATTGATGAACTTTAAAGTAATTTATTACACACCAAAAGTAGATTATATTCTGGCGCAAAAAGCATTTTGTGCAGAATTGCCACTTAGCTCTGAGTAAAGAATAGTTATGGCGCCACCTCATGGTGACAATTGGATCACACCCATTGGGGCAAAAATTCTTTTTTGCCAGAATCAGAAAAACATGTCACACCTTCAAACTTTGTATTGTGCTTTCACAAGATGTGTGATCAGCTGTCTATATGGTTTTTCTGTCTACGTATGAAGGTCAAGGGCCTATGCAAATCTAGCTTTGGGTTATAAAACAGTGTCCTTTTACTTGTATCTTCAATAATCTTACTGTAAGGTTAACCTCATGTTTTTTCACCACTGAATCGTCCAAAATAGAATGTGCATATTTGATGCTGTGCAGTAGATTGTGTACAAATGAGTGGATGACCAGCAATCAGCATGTTGAATGTGTAAATTCTGGATAGTGCTACCTTTAGAATAAAGTAGGTTTGGTTTGCAAGGAACTACGTGAATTAGATAAGAGGCAGCCATGGCTCTCAAGATGTATTAGGATAACCGGCCTCTTGGGGCATTTCTGATGTACAGTTGTGTCATTGTGGATTTTAGATTGAGTGCATTTTATAAGAGGGTAACAATAAACGGGTCAGAATGTTGCATTTCTGTGTTGAATTGTTTGATATTCAAGGTGCTCTGACACGTGAAGAAACTCACCTTTCCAGATATAGATAACAATGCATTAACCTTAACATCTTAATCTGATCTTGTATACTGAACACTAAACATTGGGATAACACTGAACATGGCCTCTTAAGGAGGTGAATTTCCTGCATTTGTTAAGGTAAAAAGGAAAAAAGGAAAAAAGAACCAAGGAGTAATAAAGGTTACAGTCAGGAATTTATTCAAACAAAGGTTTGTATAGGGTTTGGATTAAAATGTACATGGCACACCAATCCCATGAATTTCCACCAATCCACTCAAAACATTGCCAACCTGCCCACATAAGTATCTCCAGTTACACTTAAATTACTGCTTCCAACTCGACTGAAAATTGTAAGGTACTCAAATAACCTGAGATAAGTTCGCATCCAAACCAAATAGATTGAAATCTGGGTCACACAGCTCGACGACAAATACGGCTAACAACTACTATATCAACTTTAGGGAGACGGCAATATTTTGCAAACATAAAAGTTGCCCGTTTCATATATAAGCGCCCCAATTGTTTTGTAGGCCACACATGTAGAACATCATAAAATGTTTATCAAATACATAATTTCAATTACACAGAATAAGTAACCTCTATAAAAAAAGAAATGTACAGTATGATGCTTTAACTGTTAAAACTTATGATTGGAATGTTTAATCTCATCATCACAGATAAACAATTTGCAGATTATAGTTATTTCCCCATTCTGTTACTGTTAACATTAATTTGGGCTTCCTTTACACTCAAGGCCAGCTGACAAAATCTGATCTAATCGTATCTGATAACAAGGCTGCAGATCAGATGTGTGTATCCTGACAGAAGTATCACTTGCATTGGCACCTCATTCATAAAACTAGGGCTGCCTTGGGTTTAACAGTTAACTCATTTTATTAAAGATGAACTTCTGGTAAGGTGGCAGGTCAGGGATGTTTGGATGGCATTTCTCAGGACCAATCGTCTTTTCGCTATCAGACCACAATTTTGTCTCCTGTGGCGTTGTTGTCTGACAACAATCTTGTTGGAAACTTGACCGTAGTCCTGGGAAACGCCTTCCACCCATTTCCTAATGACTGATCATGCTAAATATTTCCCAATCCTTTTTAGAGCCAATTTTGACTTTTGTGGAAAAATAAATCTATTACTTGTGGCAAACTTGTTCATCAGGACACAAGAGTTGTTCCTTGTGATCTGGTCACATTTCTGTTATTAGTTTAATCCTCAAACACCAAAACTAAACGTTTCTCTGCATCACTGCACATTCTGGACAAAATCAAATCTCTGCCTCATATGGTTAAAAAAAAAGAAATTGGATTTTGTTTTGTGCCTGTGTAAATCAAATACATTGAATCACTTATGTTGTAATGAGCCATAGACTTAACAACCAATTTTCAGTCCCGGTAACCAGGAGGCGTATTATTAACTGGTGCTGTGACACACTATTCCTAAGAAAGAAAATTCACATCACAATTTATTTTTATTACAATATTTGGGTGTCCAATAAGACAGTTAAATGTGAATTTTAATAGAAAACATTCCACTAAAAGAGCAAAGGACTTGTTGATGGTGTGATAATATGAATACCCAAGGCCTGTGAAATCTAAAGATTGTATCATTTTCTTTGAGCATGTATAGTATATATAAAAAAGTCATTAAGAGAGACTGAAGAAACTGAGGCTTCTGATACATCTACTTTCTTGCCACGTACAGGACTGTACAAGACTGAGAAGCTTCATTAATAAAGAGGAAAGGTACAACGCGGCCCACAAATAACCCCTTGTCTTTTAACCTCCTCGTCTTTTCCAGTCCTCCCTTTGTAGTCTACAAAGCGTCGTGGAGATATTACTAAGTATTATGTTGTATTGCTTATACTAACGGATCATGTGCTTTTAAAGTATTTTTAGCCTCCTGGATGGATGCATTCGGTCCTACTGGCCAACTCCACGTGCAATGTGCACAGTCTAATACACAACATGTCTGACGTGAAACTAAAACACTTTTCGCACATTGTCCATTAAATGTTTCTAGATCAGACTTGGAAGTTCCTCAAGCATACAAGGGGTTATTTGAAGATCACTCCAGAGTCCTATATAACTATGTATAATAAGGGGTGGCAAAGGCATGTTGGAAAGGCAGCTTTGGACTCTCGAGGTTGAATCTCAAAAGGCTCTCCCTGGTTCCTCGTTCCCTCTTCTACCTTCACAAAAACACATGAAAGGAGTTTCTTTGTTTGGACCCTCCTTGTCCTCTATGAAGTCAAAAGATTGAAGAATCAACGGGAGCCTATTGAGACCGACCCTGTGAGATGTGTACGTGGTCCCTGTGTCTCCCTGGCCAGTCGGGGGCGGGGGGGGAGACACTGAGGCTGGGGGGTTAAGTGAGGAGCTGCCTGATCTCCCGGTGGACGTAGCAGAGGAAGTCCATGTAGGAAGCGCCACCATAGAGACCCTTATCCTCCACCAGGAACTGACGGAACAACACCTCCGGCTTGTCTTTCTGCCTCACTATTTGGAGCTGAGAGTGGGCAGAAAAAAAATATGCATTATAACAAATATATATGGACATAAATTCAATATTGCAGGTATAATTTCAGCAGGCCGCTTTCAGGGCCAATAAATGTATTTGTAAAAATGTGTTTCGTCCTCCTTAGGTTGAACATTTCCCCTCTGCTGCACTGCCAGCTCCACCCCGATCGGTGACAAAATACAGAAGATTTAGGGGTAGTATGAGTTGAGTGGGCAGAAATGAAAACATTTTTTGACATCCCTGACTGGGTGTCACCAGGTCTCTTCTTCCACACGTGGTATTAAAAGTGTGGTAGTTGTGGTACAGCATGTATATATTTACGAGCGCCACTAGGTGGAGACAGAGATAATGAAAAGCTGCTTGGTAGTTTGCTCCAGTTTGTTCCCCTTTGTAGTTACTACACAATTCAAAAGACCTGTTGACATTTTTCATTTCAAAGAATGGAATGTGTTCCCTTTGGCGTTAAATGATTCAGATTTTATTCATTTAAAGAAAGTAATTTTCCTGCAACAGCTGCTCACATATGATGCATAACTACTAGACAAATGGTAAGCTTCTAGTGTATGCTATGGGGTTTTGGGAGTATGTTACAGCAACTGCATCTGTATGTCCTACCTTCATAGAGTTAGGCCTCTTTTCAAGCAGGGCATTGATGATGGCGCGGACCTTCTTGGACTGGGGGTTATCCAGCTCTGGCAGAGCACACTGGAAAAGGACACAATCACAATGTTGGCCAATTCTAAGATACAGGTTCATCACATCATCTAATCAGTAGTTGCTGTGAAACAATAAACTATGTTAAGATGATAGTTCAGGGTTTTAGGTTTATTTTTCAAAAAAAATAGACTTGCAGTTCTAAGGCCCTGACCAACCATCTAAACAAAATTTCCTCTTGGTATACTACTACAATGTCTCCAGGTACCACGGTTGCAAGAAACTGTCTCCACACCGGTTTGTTAATAGCTATACAAACTGTTACCGTTTCATCCTATGGTGTGAAAATTAGAAACCTAAACGCTATGAAATGGAGGATCAAAAGTGCTGACAAAGTCTGACCATGTGTCCTTGCAGGTGGGCGAGGGAGGGCAGGTTAAAGATGCTCTGGATGAGATCTGGTGGGCTCGCTTGGCCCAGCCACAAGAAAATGGACTGGCCATTCTCCAGCAGGAACATGCCGGCATCTGCCAGTCGTTCCTCTGAGCAACGCACCGGAGTAGGCAGCACCTCACTGCTAAGGTCCATGTTGTGCTAAAAACAAAAAAGAAATGGAATGATGGAAATTCCCAAATTGCCTGAGGTGGCAGAGTTCACAAAGCATTTCAACTTGGTGTCATTCATTATATACACAAGCTAAGTGCACACATGGTCTCTTCTGTGTGAGAGTAGTCCCTCACCAGTGGGGTAAGACGTGGGTAGAGCAGCAGCTGGGTGTCCTCCACCCCCATGCCCATAACGGACACCCTTTGGTGGGCCCTGTCATCTGTGGAGAGCTCTGTGCTGCCCACCAAGGGAGCAGTTTTCATCAGGCTGTTCATGTAGACTGGAAACACTTTCATGGCATCAGGCAGGATCAGCTATGTATGCATGCACCCACAAAAAGAAAGATCAACATTACTTTTCATGTAAGAATATATAGTTGACGTATTACAGGATCTTCACCTACACCGACACTCCAACCCATAATGCCAAAGTTATTGTGTCAACCATACTATGCACACCATGGAGTGTATACGTGTTTTAATCCTCAGAGTAAAGCCTAAAATCACAAAAAGCTTCCACATTGCACTTCCAGGACCTGTGCTGCACTGACCTGGCTGGCGGCCGAGGGGCTGGCGCAGTTCTTCCTGTAGCAGGCCAGCATGTGGGCCGTCTGGTTGACCAGGATCTCCCGCACATTCTTCAGAGGCTGGTTCAATATGGCACGGTAAGCTGAGTGGGCATGAGAAAAGGTTTGTTAAAGGGGGGGAGGGTGGAGGTGTGAAACAGAGAGAGTGGAAGATCAGAGCATGAGGCGGCTGGGGAAGGAAGATGAGGGAGCTAGAGAGTGAGGGGAAGGTAACTGAAGGTCAGTGATACAGCTGTGTGGAAGGCGTGCTATGTTCAGATTACAGAAAGAGGCTCAGTGTCATCTATACTTTATGGGAGACATGTGGTCCTTATTTCCAAGAGTCATTCTTCTTTTACTTAAGCCGATGAGTACATGTAACTGAGCATGAGCAGATTATCAGGTGATGCATGGGGTAAATTCAGCAAAGGTCAAAATGATACTGCAGTTCATCAGCTAGGTATGTCTGCACTATATTACACCCCCATATAAAGAGTGCTGACTGTTGGGGATGACTGCCTCTTGAAACAATGTCCTATTTAAAGGTCATGGGAGGAAGAGTTTTTTTCATATTTGTTAATTTTCAAAAAAAAAAAAAAAAGGAATCCATAAGTGTGGAATAGACTATTTCCATGTCTTTAAGAAATGTTCATCAAGAGCAGTCGAGTGTAAAATGACAGTCACCTGATTTGGCAAAGAAGTTGATGAGTGAGTCGGTCTCACAGCTCTTGTAGAGCTCTGACAACTGGGAGCTGCAGTTCAGACTGAGGTTGTGAATGCGCAGACGCCGCTGCCCGCCGATGGTGGTGTACAGCAAGGCACACTGGGAAATGGGGTACAAAGATAAATCATTGCAAAACCCTGGGGATTAAAAGATGTAAATACCATCCACAGTAATAAGAGTTGTTCAGCTAGCTATAGTGTGTGTGTGTGTGTCAGGGGTTGGCACCTGCATGAACGCTCCACTCTCCTCACTGAGCATGTCGTCATGCTTGAACTCCACGGTCATGGCCTTGTCACAATCCACGGCCGCCATCTCTACATCCGTGGTGTTGTTCATATAGATGGCGCCAAAGAAGTCTGTGGCTCTGAAGCCTGGGAGAGGACAGACACGGTAATGTGAGTTCCTGGGAGTGCATGTGACCTATGATCAAGTGTATGCTTTGAAAGAATCGTGTGATGTGATGACTCGTGCAGATAAGTGGAAATTGAACATTTTATTCCTGGGTAATCAGTCACCATATGCGCTCTCCTGTGCTATTCTGTACCTGTGCTGGTGCGAACACGCATGATTGCATCAAAACCGATGGACTTCTCCACATCTTTCCTCAGGTCTCTCAGGAAATGCTCCCCATCTGTCTCCACCTGACCACATCAAATACATTGAGTCAGTAAGAGATATATGCTTCAACCACCAGAGGGCAACGTTGTCACTAATGCCCTCAATGCCAGCAGAGATGAAAGACTAAAATGGCAGTTTGGGCAAAAGTAAACAACAATAAAAGGAATATTTTAACTACTAGATTGTGTGGTTTTTATGGAGCTATATAATGTTGTAGCTCTTAATAGCAATTGCTGTTTTGTGCTAAATGCATGCATGTATACTGTTATCCAACGAATTTCATTGTAGGCCTCAGCCATACATGATATATCTGTATAGTACTCCCTTACCATCTGGCCCATTTGTACTGTTCGCTGCAATTTCTCACTGCTTGTTGCACCATTCCTATGGGACAGTGCTATATTGCACTGTTGCGCTGTGCCAGCTTTATTATGTGGATGAAAGTAGCTGTATTATCCTATAAATGTCCCTGTCTATATTTGTTAAGTTAGGTCTGCTCTTTGCAGTCACGTCAATAAACATGTAAGACATAGATTGGCTGAACTTGTTGAGCTTGTCACATTGTTCAGATCACTGTTGTCAGGAAAACTTCAGTTTCGTTTCACTTTAAATTGAACAATTACATTGTCCTTCATGGGGTTGGGGGGTTGCCTGTTGAATATTATACCTGGAAGTTGTTGTACTTGTAGACTGAGCCTCCAGTGTGCGAGGGCACATCAGCCATGGTGGCCATGTCCATGTACTGGCTGGGGAAGAGGAAGAGATCCACACAGCAGCCCTGGGCCACACATTCCTTAGACAGCTGCTCGTACACACCTTTCAGGGGCTGAAACAGGGTCTACGGAAAATACGGACAAATCAACTGAGTAACTGGGACAGCAATGCCCTGCAATAAAAGATTTTAGATTTCAAACAAAGCTTCAAGACAGGACCCTGCAATGCACTTGTATATGTCCTCTCACACAAACACTCCCTGCTGCACAGGAGTTAAGATGATAACTAATGATAGAGCATCCAATAATGTTCTTTGCTGACTGGATATGAAAAAACCTTTTCGCAGCAAAAGTAGTTAGTAGTTTTCAGTTAGTGTTCCAACTCCTATATTGATTGTGAGGGAACTGTGCAGTCTGCTTTCACTCTATACGCAGATGATTGCATATAGAAGCCACTCACTTTTTCTTTGTCGGTGTTGACCAGCTTTTTGTCGTCCCTGTTCTTTAGTTTCCCTGGAGCCTCAGCAGTAGGGATGGAGGAGTGGAAAATAAAGAGCTTTCCACTACACTCTGCTGCCTGCAGGAGAGAAAAGAATGAAAGAGAAAAAATATCTCAAAATAATTCATAATATGCATAATGTTTTGAGGTCAAAGGTCATGAGGTCATGTCTTGGTCAACGGATTGCAAAATTCAAAACTGGTATGACCCAAATAATAAAAAACTAATAATAATCTGTTATTTATAGACCACTCGCCAAAAATGTGCTACAAAGTGCTTTACAAGATAAAGATGTAAGCAATGAATAAAAATGTGAACAAATGTGAAAAATAAATAAAGAAGATAAATAAGATGCTGTTTCCAGTTGAAAGCTGCGTGTTTATTTTGCCTTTGCTTCATGCCAAAACATTGACCTCATATCACTGGGAACGTTTCAGTTAGACTTAAGTAAACACTATCGTATCAGGAAGACAAAAAAGGAAACTTGTTGAGTGAGTCACTGAGTTGATAGGTTGAATGACTTTACAAGTCAATGCCAAAGGCAATATATCTCAAATGTGTTGACAAATGGAAACAATCTGTTTTTTGGGGGTGTTTTTGTGGAGGACTGTGACTGATATTTGTTTGGGCTGTGCTACATCCACTTGCCTTAGTATAGGATTTCACAATAAGCTGCATCTATTTAACAATAAAATGCTCATGGGTAAGTTGCATTGATTATGTCAAATACTGTTTATATTTCTTTCTAAATTTCTTTTTAAATTTCTTAAGATTCTGAAGAACTATGCTTTTTCAAATACAGCTTGTCAAATATGAAGTGGAAATTTAAGCAGGGTGAGCTAATGACTTTTGGCCTTTCTGTCTTCCGTGTCTCATTCATACATGTACATGTTAGTTTATATCCTGGGCTACAGCTGCCAAACATCTGCCTCAAGCAGGTTGCAGTAATACCACTAATCTCCCACTCCATGTTGACAGGGGTCACCCAGTGGCTAACCTTAAGTGCCTCCACGCCAGCCTGGATGACGGGTGCAAAGACCGTCTCACTCTCATTGGTGTCAGCAAACATGTCAGGGATCTGGTCCAGGAGGCTAGAGAGGAGAGGGACAGGGTTATGGCTGGGTCATCGTGTCACACAGCCAGCTGACTGGCAGTAGTCTCATCTGTGTTGATGCACTATGGATGTGTCCCATTTCTCTCACTGCCTTGCTGAATGCACTTCATGTGGCCATGTTTGGTTAAAATGAATCGTAGAGTAAAGCCCAAAGAGTACATCTTTATTTTAGTATTCTTACATTTCCTGTGTAGCATTTTTGTATGATCAAAGAGAAGGGTCAAATATGTTATATTTATTGATGTTGTTTGTTTGATATATTTCAAATCCATGTTCACATACATGTTTTAGGAATGAGGCACCTGTGATGTGATGTGATGACATCATTACTGGAATTCCTCTTTACCCAATCATATTGCTTGGTCGGAACTAACTTGTATAATGTTGCATAACATAGCATACCAGTTTAAGCGGTGTCTACCCATCAGACATCCAGTTAAACTATTGAATCTTGTATAGATGGACTAAATCCAAGAGAATGCTTGTGCTGAACTTATAACATGCCAGATTATTTTTCCCTGCACTGTATGACTGGGAATGAAAAATCAATAACACTTCCCCAAATCAATGATTAACTGGATCTTACTTGTAGATAACGGCCCTCGAGTTGTGGTAGTTGACAAGGAAGCCATCAAGCAGCGGGACAAACATCTCAGCGGTGTCTGAAACCACCATCATCTGGGGCTGGGCCAAGGCGCTCTTCACGTTGTAGAAGTGGAGGATCTTGTTGTAGGTGACAAAGCCAACCTTTACCGATGAGCTCTCTGCACCTTCCTCCCTAGTGAGAGGTAGAGCAGAAGCATCGATAAATGTTAAATGTTATTTCAGGGGTGCATGCATGCAGCGCTTTCTACAGTTGAGAATGATAAATATTATGGCATTCGTGCAAGGACGTCAAAGTTCTGTTTCTGCCAGCATGTTTACAAGACTTGAATGTACCACTGACGTCATGGCTGAGGCCCTCTTGCGTGCCTGTTTTTTCGACTTTTTGTGTACTTCCACCACCAAGATAGCTTCCCTATTCTATAAATCACTGAATTTCTTTTGTGCAAAAGAAAACAAAAGCGGGAGATCTGGTTTAACTTTGGGATGGGCATCACTTCCAAACACTATCTATCAATTAAAAGGGCCATTACGCAGCCACGCTAACGGGCAAGCATAAACATCCATCCAGGAGTGGAATAACATACAATATGGAATCGTTTATTGGTGTTTGAAGGTGTGTGTGTGTGTGTGTGCGCGTGCGTGTGTGTGTGTGCACGCCCTAAATGGGGGTGGGAGAAAGAAGAAAGGAATTAACTATTAGAGGTTAAAAAGATGCAAGTAAATATTGGTTGGTGAGGGAGACAAAAATACTTATTTTCTGATATCTTTTGACTTTTCTTTCACTCCCACATTTAACATTTATGCTTGATAGAAGTTTAATATAATAAAACCAAACTGTTAAAAATTAGATTTTGTTTTCTCCTGAATTAAAGATATCACCTTCACTACCTTAATCCCCACTATCCTTCTAGTTTTATAATGCTTGGGAGACAGTGTGTTGGCTATAGTAGACAAGGACTACTTAGAAGATAAAAAGACGTGAGCAGCCCTGACATTTACCAGAACACTGAACTGGGCTGTGGAACCGGTAGCTAGGTTGAACCAGAACCAAAGATCAAAACTGTCAACATGACAATAATTTAAAAAGCATTCTTTACTGGCACAGCTAACTGGTCTCTGTAGGTCTCTCCTCCTAAATCTTGCAGACACAGTAAGGAACATGTAATGTGCACATCATTCACAGGTACTGCAACAAATAACAAATGAAGAATGGATGTGTTGACTGTGCTCATTCTCATATCAGGCAGACATGCTGAAAAATATCTTTAACGATACAGAAAATGCCACTGCAAGAAGTAGTCCACATCTGTTTTTACTTTCTCTGAGCTGTTGCTTTGTCTTGAGTGACTTTAACATGTATTTGACAAATATGCAACATTGCTTGAACCATACACAAGTGCAGGGTGTCCAACGTGTTTTCAATTTAGTACCCAAGAGCAAGGCGGAAAAGTCAGATTTAAAACACAAGGGGGGGGGGG
>OOFE01010821.1:38768-56376 GCA_900323365.1 Monocentris japonica
GGGGGGGGGTTCTTATTTGGAGTGCAGTACTACTAAGTGTTTAGGGAATGATGTAATGGCTGCAAACAAATGGACATATTGCTGCTGGCGCTGAAGAAACGGAGAGGAGAAAAGAAAGTTTCCAGGTTGTTTCTTTTTTTAGGAGTGCCCAGGTGACGTATATCATCCTCTTGATCCTCTCATGATAAATCAAAAACTCACTTCTGGAATGGCTATCACAGAACCGGAGCCATCTGTACCACATACCTTTTTGTTTTGTTTGTTTTGGATGCCTTTCAGGGATGGGAGTCTGCACTATAATATTTTCCGTCTTCAGCAGCCTCCGCACCCTCCTTGCCTGAAACCCACCCCCTGCAAACCTTCAAGCAAGAATTTTCAACTGATGAGATACTTGAATACTTGGCTTAATTTTTTTCCCCCCTCTACGCTTAAGCCCTGTGGGAGCTCCATATTTGGCAAGGCATATAAGGCAGCCTTTTAACAGTATTCAGTTATATTTTAAGGAGGTTCTGGCATTCTGTGAGTTAGGTAAACCAGTGGTCTACCTGGAAAGGTGGTAACAGCAAGATGGAAGGTGAGAAGGAGGTGTACAATGATATGAAGAGCTGAAATCCACAAAACCATTTCCAGCATTGCAAGTGATGTGGTGCTGACAACAAGCACCTTCATAAATCTAATGTGGCCTTTTGTAGGCAGTTCTGTTAATGTTAAAGTCACTCCAAGTTGGTGTAGAGGATACATAACACTTAGCAAGCCAGACAATGTGGTGTATTTGTGCCAGTAATGCATCTTTTAGTCCTAACTGTATGTGTGTGTGTTTTTCTGGTTGTACGTGTGTACCTGGGCAACTTGTCCAACAGAGTCTTCAGCTCGTCACATATTAGTTTGACCAGTCCACTTTTGATGTTGCCGTAGGACACATCAATCATAAAGATGTAGGCAGGAGGATTCGGAGGCTTGTTGTTCTGTGGGAAAGGCAACATGTGGATCACATCTTTAATATCTTACAAAAAGAAAAACTGTTATTAGCACATTGGCAAGCAAAGTTGGTCAAGGGTCAATGCCATAATTACTCATCTTTGAACTCTCTTATCCCCTGATCTGTGAAATCTTACTCAAAGCATAACAACACAGGACCGCAATTTGGATTCAGCCTCTATGCCTTCTACCTTTAGTTTGCATGCTTCCTTCTCAAATACCTATGTGTTTCCATTTTGGCTTGTTTGGAACTTGGGGTGGTTGGTGAAGTGACTGTTTGTGACAGCTATGCATTCCTAAGACATGGAGGGCAATGGCGATGGAGTGGGGGGGTGTCAATGGGACATTGTTATGTTTCCATGGTTGCAGCCTGTGAAAGAAACTCACCTTGAGCACTTTTGTTTGAGAGGTGGCCTGCAGAAGCTGTTTCCAAATATTAATAAACAGAGCACAAGTGTGTCAAGGGAGTGAATCATCGCTTCGCCAACTTGCTCTTACCCTACAGTGTTGTCCCCAACAAAAACCACAGCTTCCATGGGGACATGGATTGAGATCATTGTCGTTTTGGTGGTTATAGAACTGAGCTGAACTGGCCTGTGTTCAGCTGTCATCTAATCATCTGGTGCTGAATAAAATGCGGTATGCTTGCCAAAAGGTGAGCACCCTTCCTTGATAGCTGCCAAGTCGCTAGATATGAGAGCCCCTTCAGGAAATCCACTAATGTCATGCTGTAGATGCTAATCACTTTTATCCTTGTGCAATATTAGTCCAAGGCATGGCAGACTACAGTGTAAACTCTGCTTCGTGTCAGCAAATAAACCCTCGAACCTAACTGCTTGTCTCCATTGACCAATTCAGTCCACTGTGCATCATGTGTATTGACGAGTAGTCAACAGTTTAGTAATTGTCCTATACCTTGCAGTAGTCCAGGGTGGCTGAGAACTCATAGGATCCCAGGGACAGCTCAGGCCTCTCATAGAAGTCCACCCTCCGACCCATGTGGTCCAGATGTTGGAAATAGAAGGCTGGCACTGGGGTGAGATAAAGAGATACATATTAATATGGAAGTGCAGCCGCTGGCCAGTTGTCCATTGGTGGTCTTGTTCTTCAATTCACAGCTTTGTTAAGTCCGAAAGTCTGTCAGTCCGAAAGACTCGTCAGACCTATCTTTTGCTGTCTGCTAAAATATTCAGGCCATCATCGCTTTTTTTTCATACTGCTGTACCTTCATTGACACAGCTGCAGAAACCACACTGGTAGCGACGACCCCCATCGATGAACTGCATGTAGGGACACATGTAGGCCTTGCAGCGGTTGCAGCGGATCGGACCCGTCTCACCATGGTTCACAACATATAGAGGAGTCTGGGCAGGGACAAACACAAAAGAGAACATTATGGTGAAGTTTTCAACAGTGCTCCCAAATCAGTTCAGGCCCTTGTACTTCAAAAAGCTATCACATAACAAACCACTTTCTAACAACACAATGGATGGTTATCACATTGCTGTTTAGAGCTAAACTAAAGACTGCAAATTTTTCAGTCTGAGGTGAAACCCAAGTAGCTCAGTGTTGACATGAAGAGGGAAAGCACAACAACACAACATGTAGATCACACGCTGCATGTAGTATGCTACAGGATGTATAAGTACCTAAGTGCCATGTGATGGTTTCCACGTTTTCAGCTATACAATATTTATTTGGAACTACATCAATGATGTTGTGTCTGTTATTCATCCTTACTCATAACAGGTCCTATAGCATATACATCCACATAAACACTGCTCTCTCTTAAGCATCAGTAATTCCATAACACCAGAGCCATGTACATTGCACATTCATATACAGAACATTCATCCATGGTGGAACGTAAATGCTATGCTTCTCCTTTGTTTAATATAGCAGGTTTCTCACGCTGAGTGCTGAGTATGTAGGCCCACAGATGTTAGACTGTCTTAACACTATCTAAACTAGCAGCCCTCCACTTAAAGGAAAATTCCACCCTCAAATACTCTTACACTGTTATACACTGTATCATCAATCTGTGATGCACAATGCATTCCAGGAGTTATTTTGTGGTGAAGTTTTGTAAATTTACCTTTTCATTGTACCCACTTTCCCTCAACCTGCCTTGTCTCCTTCTACTTCAATTAGTGATTTCCTACATTTCCCAGAATGCCCTTTGACAATCCCCAGAGAACCTGCGTGAACCTACTGCTGCTGCATTCACATCATATCAGACGAAGCGGAAAGATGGGAAGATTTTCCATTGCTCCGACCTGGAAGCAAGGTAATAACAAAGTTGATTGTGCAAAAGCATACTAGTGTGAATATAACTCGTAATAGTTATTTTTTATTACCTTGGACTGTGGACTTTGGTAGATTTACGACAGCCATGTTTGGCATACTTCTTTTCTTTTTGCCATCAGGTACAAACACACATAAACTTCCTATATTTCCTATTCAGAAATGCCACTACAAGGTTGCCGTGAGTGTTTTTTCCACGTCTGAAGCTTGTATTTACTGCACCTCATTAGACTTCAATGTATCATCAGCTGTGTGTTTTACATGTACGCAGAGAGAGTGCTAGCTGTTGTTGCCAATGGAGAGCATTTCTTATGACTGTGCTGCATTGTGGTCTATCAAGGTTGCTGTTGGTAGAGACATTGGTACATCCTCTTCTACAATAGATTTCTCTCTTTGATAGTTGAACATCGGTGCAAAATGGTGAGTCTAGAAAGAAGCCTTTGCTCTTTGATTCTGAGTGGCTGACACCAAAACTTGACATTTACTGTTGTATTAGATCATTGAAGAAATCGTTTTCTTTTTAAACTCCATTGTAGCGGCACTGGAAATATTTGGCCAAATAATCACGGGAATATGAAAAATACACCGCCATACAAGACAATGGATCCAGAAATACATGGTTGTTTTAGGGTGGATTTGTCCTTTAATTTATTCTCCATTGTGGAAAAAGGTTTGGACACAATATAAATCAAAAATGTTTGGTTCAAATAAGCTCAGTCAACATAAAACACATGGAGACGAAGCAGCCAAGCAGGTTTATTCTTAGACCAGTTCATCTAAAGAGGATTTCAAGTGTTTACAATATCCAAAAGATTTGTACCTAATTCAGTGAACCCAATCTGTCAAATGATAAAACAATATTCGAGCACAACAGCAAGCTCTGTTGCGCTATGAACACATGCAGAGCATTTTGGCATTGACTAGGTTTTACTATTACGGTATCGTATTGGTGGGAAAATGCTCCATATTGCAGGCACTGGAAGAAAACAAACACGAGAATGCAACACATTGAAGTTTGAGTATAAACTTATGTATAAACCCTGTTTCATCTTCACTGGTCCCTGAGGATCTGACATTAGCTAATTAGCCCAAAGTAAGCTGGAGAGAAAGCTAACATTGCCTAAAAAGGCCTATTGGCTCCTGGGACAAGGAGAGCGGCGGGGGAGAATATCTCAAGCTAGATTCTTGGACCGCACAGTATCCAAAAGGAGGTCATCCACAGGACAATGGAACTTTTACAGTACTTGGATGTTATGTAAAGGAGAGAGATCTAGCCAAGGAGAATTAATGTTATTTTACTCTCAAACATGCCTTTGATTGAGGCCCCTTACTATTCTATGGTGTCCCAACAGGACTTTTAATTTAAACACTTGGATTTGTAAAATCTCATCCTCTCTATCCTACAGGCAATAGCCAAAATAAAGCAAACCTCAACATAAGTGTCTTAATAAGGCACTGGGCTACACACCAACTGCCAGACCAGCTACAGCGCACGTTGGCATAGATTCTGCTCTGACTCTTCTGTTCTCATAGAATATCTTAAACTCTATAGGAAGGATAAAATAGCAGAAATGCAATTATTTTGTGTTCCTACAGTTAAGAACACAGATTATCCCACAAGTGTTAAAATAAAGTTAAGACATGATAATTGAGATGACAATAGGATATGGTTTACAACATCTCAAAAACACAGTGACCACTCCCAGGACAGAAATGCTTATGCATGGGATGACTGCGGTCATTCAGAATGTCTTTATATCTACTGGCATTTATCTTGCCCTGTAAGAGCTTGAATGGACTTAAAGCATGCCAGGATAATGCAATCCATACCATAACTGAACTGCCAGGACTACATTCAATATATCTCTTACTTTGGCATTTCCTATAATTTAACAGGCCTATATGTTTGCTGTTCCAGAGCAATGAATTATCTTTTGAACTTGCCAGTGTTTGGTTGGGGAAATTAGCTATTTACTGTACATAACAACCATGACTTACCTCATTCTCTGGCACACTGGCAAAGGGTTTAATGATGGAGGCCAGGGGCACTTGGCACTGTTTGGCCAGATCAGCAGTGCAGGGTAAGGAGTAGGTGGTGCAGCGTATGAACCTGGGACTGGCATTGCCTGGGATTAGAAGCAGTAAGAAGAGTAGATGTCTTCAGTGTTGTCACAGATGGCAAATAACATTTCCAATATTGCTACTTGTTCAAATATTTTATTTGTTAATTTGTGATTATCGGAAATAAGCTGTGTAGAAATTAAAGCTGAGCTACAAATGTTTTAGTCTTCTACCCAGAGGAAAACTTACAACAATACAGTTTTATTAATGGAAAAAAAAAATTAATGGAAGTTCACTTGTAGTTGCTGCTGAAAAGTTGTGCTTGAAGGGGAGTTGTGATGGTATCATGGGTTACTGTACCTTGGTCCTGTACTGTGAAGTCAGTGGTGACCAGAGGTGGAACCTGTCCCCTGACGTTTGTAGCGTAGACCTGTCCTCCTCGTTTGGCTTGGTCATCCTCAATGACTTGGGTCTAAAACAGAAGAGTTACATTTATGCCTTACAGTACAAGCTGAGTTCTTGAGAGTTGTTAGGTAGATACCAGGTTTTCAGACATGATCCTGTGCTGATAGAGACAGCCTGACTACATGGTAAAAGATATGTTCAAAATGTTAAAAAAGCACCAATTATCATCACTGAAATCCAAACACTTTTTCCAGAATCCCAACACACGCTTTCTGGCAAGAAATGTATCAATCATATGGTTGAATAGACAACCTGGGGGAATTAAACTACTTTTTCAGGACAGAAAATGTGGAATGATATATGTGCTATGTGAAGGTATGCAGTCCCAGAAGGATTAGTCATCGACTTACTATACTTGGGATAGAGTCAGGGTCCAGTTTCTTCTGAGGTGGGCCAGACAGTTGAGCTGCTGCTCCAGGGAAGGCCCCGGGGAAGCCTGGCTGGGGCCCAGCCATCTGGCCCCCAAACTGACCTGGACAGGAAAGCACGAATTATTGGCTAATCATCAGCTATTGTGTTAAGTGTTATATTAGTATGTTTAGGGTGATTTGGGTTACAGGTTAACAGTTACCTGGTTGCTGAGGGTACCCTGGTGGTCCAGCAGGGCCGGCAGGACCAGGCTGCTGGAAACCCCCAGCACCTGGAGGAGGTGGCCCAGGGAAGGGTCTGCCCATGCCTGCCATTGGGGGGCCTGCCATTGGCATGCTTGCTGGGGGTGACTGTGGTGGGGACATCTGTGGGGACATGTGGTGTGACTGGGGGCCTGGGGGCATCTGTGGTTGGCCCATAGCTGGGAGAGGAGGTGCCTGGAGAGGCTGCTGGGCTACAGGGCTAGTTTGTGGAGGAGGGCTCTGCATGGCTCCTGGGGCTACATATTGAGGAAAGAGGGAGCAATACATTCATTATGGCTCTGTTGAGAAAAATGTTACTGTAAGGACAACATTTTAGTCCTTGAGGCACCAGTTGTATGGCCAGTCAATGATATCCGATGTCAGATAATTGTCAAATCAGGAGAAAAGAGTTGTGACTCATATCATCTACCAAAACAGTAAGGCCTAGTGCACTATGCACTATGTTTGCTGTTGTGGATGCCACACCCTGCTGCAAGCCTGATAGCATGTATAAATCAGGGATTAGCAAATTTACCATAGTTGCCCAAGTTCATAGCACTCATCTGATTGGTGAGGTGCTGTGCTGGAGGCGGGGCCTGTGAGGCCATACTGTGGTAAGGGGACTGTGAAGGTTGTCCGTAGGCAGCAGAGGCAGCCGGGGGAGCAGGGTACCTGCGGGGTGAAAGAGCAACTAGCAAAAGAAGTACTATGTGGTCTCATGCTGCCAGTGCAAAATAGTGAAAGTTGCTTTGACCAGGCAGCATTAGACTAGATCATGATTTCGCTAAAAAGTTCAACTAGCACTGTCACCTCTAATGCTTGCTTATTAGAAATCAGTAATTGAGACAATGATTCAATTTAACAGTAAAGACATACAAATTTCAATGGTTTGCCATAGTACATTATCAGTGAAGCTTTCTATAGTTTTCTTTATGCAGCCTAGCAAAGTGGAACATCGTCCTCATAATACAATGCATTTTTACTGTGTATGTAATACGAAGAAATATAATTTCAACAGCACTACTTGCATTGCACATTCATAACGCAATGCTATGTTGTAGAGAAAATTGCTCTGTCGAGCTAAACAGTTGCTGTTAAGTGGAGATTGTTACCTTTGTGGATGAGCTCCATTCTGCTGGACATTTGGACTATAATGACTGGATACTGGTGGTGGAGGCATCCCAGGGGCAGAGGACACTGGTGATTTCATCATACCTAAAACAAGTAATGTTGTCAGACATATACGGATGTATATATGTATATATTTGTATATATGTATCGTCCTCAATGTATCACAGGTGATAATAGCCCATTTGGATCCCAACTGACACCCAAATTATTAACTGAACAAACATAATGAACAAAATAGGCACAGATGCCAGCATGTATCTTTTTGCTGTTGAGTTGTATACACAAATAACTTTCGACTACAAACTAAGACATGTTACATGTCATTTTTCCAAAACACTTAGGACACGGCATTTCAATGCATTTCAGTCAACCATAAATTTCACTAGTAGATTGTTTCACTAAACAATCTACATTCCTGAGAGCTTCAGATGTGTGAGGTTTACTGAATCTGAGGAGAAAGAGAACTAATTGCAACAATTGACCTCATTCAACAATGAATGAATAGCTGCAACGTATGCCTTCAGGTGGCAAGACCAGACCTGTCAAAACAAAAAGCTTAAAAATGTCCTTACGTGTTATTTGAGACAAGATCAAGACAACACAAGATTAAAAGTACTACCTGTTGGTGGAGCAGAGAATGCCTGGGGCTGTCCCCCATAGTGCCCATAGAGGGGCTGTGTAGGACCAGATCCAAATCCAGCTTGGTAGCCCCCCATCCCTGGCTGGGCCTGGGAGTATGGGGGTGCAGCAACATAACCCTGTTGACTCATGTTGTTGGGATGGCTTTTACAGTCTTCTCATGCCAAGATGAGTTCTGACAACCTGTGATGAAAAGGTGCAAAATCATTTTGCTTTAAATCCACACTTGACATGTAGGAATACCCTGGTGAATCCTCTGTAGTGAGGGTAAAAATCACCTAGCGATTGACTGGACAGACACACTTCCTTATGTTGCTCATGCTTGACCCCGAAAAAAAAAAAATCCTGACATTTATTCCTTTCACAAAGCTTGTATACTTGTAAGGCCACACCACCAACATCTGATACTTGACCTAAATGAAACGTCAACACTAGTGTAAACAGGGACCTTTGACATTGCTTTATTGAACGAAAGGCTTGCCTGTCTTTGATAACACTATCTTAAAGTGACTGTACATGTGTTGTCTGTTAAGCTATATCACATTGGAATTAAGGCTATTTAGAAACACTTGTAGGCAACTGCATCTTTTCGTTGTGCACATTTAAGAGTAAGGCCTGCAGCTTGTCAACAGGCTAAATGACTTCTGCTGTTAACTGGGCTCTAGGAAATGTCATAAATACATCAAAGGCCTACACACCTTTGCAAACTGTCAAATCGTTTAAGACGAGTTGATGAACTTCTGCCCAGCTGGGTCAATAAAGGTAACAGCTGCGTATTGACAACTCATTTTCAACTCATCACATTTTTCGAAATGTGAAGGCCTAGTATTACTACATAATAAATAAAGTCAAGAAATTGTATCGAGACAAAAAATATCAGAAGAAATAGTTATGGCTAATTGCTCAGTGCAAAAGCTCTGCCACTGCCCAGACTTGCCACGTCGAAGACCGTTATGATGGCTAAAAATCTGAGCATCCCTGCCTTCCTTGAACTCAACCGTACTGATACACATTTTGTTCTTATTGTACTACAGTATTCTGTTTGTACGTTATCTAAAGAGTGCAACACTACAGCACCTCGTTTGTTGGGTGTTATTTCCCAACAGATACATCTTCCGAACACGGAAATATGCTGTAAAGTTTTCCCTTGCAGATGGAGCACATCCCATCCACACCTTAATACCGTCAAATAAAGCATTCCGTGAGATAGCATAAGACATTTTTCGAGGCTAGCTATTGGGGTTTTGTTACTGAGTTGGTTTATTTACCTGAATTTTGGGCAGTATCAGCCGAGTCCTCTTCAATGTGTATTACTGATAGTGAAAGAAGAGTGCCACGTCAAACTCCACCAAAGCACCGGTCACTATGTTACGTTATGTGATTCCCCGGCGTCAAACTGCACAGAACAGAACATAAAACTTCCGGTGGCAGAGTTCAAAATAAAACAGTTAGGCGAACGTATGTTGCATATTTTTTACAATACAAAGTATAATAATATGAAAGAAACTACAAAAAAATGCTATTCTTCCCAAACTATCCACAACATAACATAACGACTGTGTTGTTCTGCATACCCCAATTATTAAGTCTCTTTTCGAAAGTTGCGATTTCTTTCTTTTATTTTGAAAGCTAAATTGTATAACTTCCGTTATAGTTCTGCTACTTGACGCCGCTGTGTAATTTATTGGGGGCTGGGCGCATGCGTCAACTAGTCGGAAACCATACACGTCAGCACAGCGAATGCACGTCCATAGATTAACATTAGACCTAATATTAGAAGGCAAAATATTGATTCAGTGTTTTATATATTAGCATGTTGTTCATAGAGGTGTTTAACCTTCCACCTAAAAATAGATTCAAGTTGAATACTAATAGTATTATATCACTCACAGGGATGAAAAAGATCCCTTGCCTAAAATGCGTGCCTAAAATGTCACACATGGGATGAAGTTGAATGGTGTGATGGGGATAGCGCATAAAGACAGATCACTGAAAGTAATTTATTATTGATGGTTGAAGTTATCGGTCCGTTTCAAATTTAAATGAATTAGTCTGACCGAGAGACCTCTGTGTGCTAGGTCTATAATCAGTTCAAGACGCAACAGCCCAGCCAAAAAGGCTATAGGGATCCAACAAGGATGGAAGAGGTGTATATTTCCTACCAGTAATATTTTACTCAAGTCTCTAGAATAACAGCACGTTTAAAATGATCCTGTCCGTCCACAATTGTCTGTGTTGTCCCCCATGAAAACTCACTATAATATTCCAGTAATACTCCTAAATTAGTTACGGTGTGTCTGTGTTAATCAAGAATGTGTTTATAGTGAACTTTCGTGCTTTATGGTATTTTTATCTTCTACGGTATTACTGTAGGATTCCCCGTGACATATTTGTATCTATTGTAAGATATTTTTAAGTTTATTATTGGATGAATATTTTTTGCGAGGAGTGTTTTCATAGTTTTGCACATATACTCTGAAAGGCTCTCAGGGACAACTCATACTTGTCATGATGATGTATATGCTGCTCCGACCATGCAACAAGTCCAAGAGTTTATTAGAACAAACCACCAGTTTGAACGCCCCGCACGCAGGCGGGTCCGTGCGCCGTGACGTCTCCGAGCGGGCTGGACTCGGGATAACTCAGATGATGGGGTTTATACAGCAGTGTGCTGTTCTTGGTTTTGCAGAGTACTTTTGGTCTGGCTGACAGCTTGATGATAGCGCGGTGGAGTTTTGGCTGAGGAGCTGTGCGCAGCATGGGCACCGGGGATTACATCTGCGTGACGCTGCGCGGTGGTGCGCCCTGGGGATTCAGTCTGCGTGAGGGAGAAGGGGATACCTACAGACCTTTCCAGGTTTTCCAGGTAACTTAATTACTTACTTATCTATCTATCTATCTATCTATCTATCTATCTATCTATTCTATTCTATTCTATTCTATTCTATTCTTTTTATCTAATCTATTTCCAGATACCTATTTTGGTTTAGTCTTTGCATTAAGCAGGGCTGTTTCACCATACTGATGATAGTAATAATGAAAAAGAGTTTTAGCAATGTTTTGGAGATCTGCCTTCTGTTACAACAATGTTCTGTTTGGCTCACAGGTGGCCAACACGCTAGGCTTTTTTTAAAAAATAATTCCTGGTAAAGAAGAAAGACTTGAACAAAGGCTGGTGGGGGAATATTTATCTGGAACAGTGCGTGTCCCCGCATTTTTCTGCGCGTCGGCTCTGTTTTGGTGCAAGATTCCCAGGGACCCTTATATGGTCAAGGCCAGGAGAGTGTGTGAGGCTGAGGGCAGTGCGACCTGGTATCACTCAGCAAGAAATCAAAGCAGTATACACAGGAGTACCCGACGACTGAAAGGTATCTTCAGGACTCATGTTGTTATGCCAACCTAAATAAACATAATATAGATATTAGGGGAGACCAGGGATGGTTGTAACATTTCTCACATTTCTATTAATATCACCTTGCTCATTTGAGTTAGATCTTGCAAAATCTGGTGTATATCTGTCTGTTACAAAACTGAGTGGTTTCAACATCTCACAAGGCAAATAAGGAGAGAAATGTTCCATCCTACCCCACACCCTGGGTGGTTAGTTATGGCAGTAGAGGTAGCATAAGCATAAGCTAACCACATGATATTTACCCCTAAAGTCTGCTGATTATCCTTATCTAAGGTTGATAATTCTGACCGTAACACAGACTGTGCTACCCAAAAAACAAATCTAGTTTTTAAAAAATTACTTCCTAACTGCAAAATCAGAAATGTGGCTGTAAAATCGTCAGTTTTATTCACTTTCCACATGTGGGATTGGGGACTGAAAGGAGCATCCACACAGTTGATCACAGGATTTCCAGCTTGCTCCTGATTGGAGGAATTGAAAGCGTTACAGCTATCCCACGGTACAACCATCCCTAGTCTCCCTGATATTAAACGATCACTCAAAAAAGGGACAAAAATGATATGAGGCAATTGTTAAGTTCTGCTATAGACTCACATGCATCACAGTAAATATAAAGACATTTATACAGGGGTGACATTTTCAGGCAATATAGATGTAGTAGGTAATACTGTCAGCATTTTTGGCAAACCATATTTCTTCATGGTACAGTATATATATGCATGTTATCATTCATTTTGTTTTCCCATTTGTCACCCATCATCCCTACAGACATACTGCTCCATTGCATTGTTTCAATTGAGCAATTGTGCAATAGAATTTAGTTTTTTCTATGTTACCAGCTAATAAAGAGTCCTACTAATGATGTCTGTTACTTCCACTTCCACTTTCACAGCCTCAGTGGTAACCCATGAGTCCTTAGCTCTCCAGCACTTATGACTGTTAACCAATCAGTCATGATAATAGAAAGCTAGCTATTCAGGGGGTGGTTTTTGATGCCAAGGAGTGTTCAACAATCTCAGCTCACTTCACAAGCTGATTAGATCTGACTAGCAGCCACTTTGATTCACATGGATTCACATTTGGTTTCAAAAGTCGCAAGTGTTCATTCACAATTTCTCTTATACTTTAGCTTCAGGATAACAGCTGCTTTATCTTTGCATGCACAATATTACAGTTCATTTCAGGTTTTGCAGAACCCACGGCAGTGAAGTACTGCTTGAACACAGTAATGAGCTATTGCATTTAACGAGTCTGTGTAAGTGGATGGATCCTAAAACAGAATTGAAATACACAATTTGGTTTATTGCAGGTTGGTTCCGATCAACTAATTTTTGTCAGATTCACATTTGTCTCCATACTTAGCACGTTTGGGGTTTCCACAAATGCGTAAAATCCTAAAATGAAATTGTCATTCTCTCCATCTTTCTTCACAAAGTCATTTAGAAATACAGTTACAGATGATTGAAGACTAGTTTTAAATATCTTGTCAAGCTTTATGTGCATTGAAACTAAAGAAACCAGGCACCATTGCTTTGAATTGCAGCAAGGACTCTAAGTATGGTATCGAAATGGAGGGTCACAAATCCTCAGGCTGTGCAAATCTCTCATCGACTTGTCATCAGCAGAGTGAACATGTAAATGTTTTTCTTACACTGCATTCCACTGACATCAAAGCTCGACCAGAAGAAAGCTTTTGAGAAGCCGAAAGCATCGGTTTTTCATTTTAATGACTTAAGCTTAACCTGTTTCAAACAATTCATGCCATGGTGCTGAAGTTTATTTGTGACTTTTATTTTGATATTCCGTGAACAGAGATGTGAATATTATTTTCACTTTTGCTGGTGTGAAGTCAGGGTCATTCGTTCAAATTGAACGATTGGCTACACAGCTGTTGAGGCCTCAAAGAGGCTCATATAGGTCTGGTTGGTTGATATTCAGAGAGTGAGAGAAATCACCTGTCACTGAGCTTAAAGTCCTGGCATTTGGTGTGAGGAAATGTGGAAAGCTAGCTTTCTCATCTGCGTCTGAAGGTGTTTGCTGCAGGCGTAGTAATGTCAAGACAAAAACTGCAACGTAAGCCAAAATCAAACTCAGAATGAAATTCATTTTTTCAGAACCAAACTGAACCTCGAGATTCACAGTAACATTTCAAGACTGTCAGGTAACACTTAAATGAATGTTGAATGACTATACCTGTTATAGTTGTCTAGTTTTAATTCAAATTGGGTGGCAACAATGGGTCTTTTTCAGCAAGGCGACTTTGAAAGAGGCCATGCCTTTGTCCCATGTAGGGAAAACACATGAAATTGAAAGTGCATCCTACCTCCATTTTGAAAGTTTATTGTGAATTTCAAACAGAAAAGGAGTTTTTCAAGCTCAAATCTCCAGAAGGGGTCCCTACAAAGTCTGCCCGCATGTTACCTCAGTGTCTTGTGAATGCATAGCTCTCAAATATTTGCCTATAAAAGCGAAGTAGCTACATATGACGTATCTTGCAAGTGTATGCCTCAGGTTTGGCCATCTGGGGGTTTGACCCCACGCTGCTGCGACTCATCTGGAAGGCATAACTCCATAAACATACCTCAAGACTCTTCTTGTGGGGAGGAGGGAAAGCAAGGGCCTGTTCGTTAAAAGTTGAAAAAGCAAACATGCCAAGATCCTAAGAAATACTGTTCAGCTAGAGGCACTCCTGTGTCTGATACGATGGGGTTTTTTTTTTAAAGCTTCTGGTAAATTTTGTGGAAACTGGGTTTTGTTTCCTGAGGGAAAGTGATTTCTCAGTGTACTGACAGGCAGTACAGTGCGAGAGCATGGGGTATCCACTCTCACAAGGTTGTTTCCATATAAGGGAAGCTGTTTTTTCTTCTCATTTGAAGGCCTGGACGGAGTACAAAGTTGATGATGTCATGACTCACTTGATTTTTTTTAAAGATACAGAAACTGCATTATACAAAATTTTCAGATAAGATGGCACAAGAAAAGTTCATAATCTTCTTGTTGTGTTGCCACTCAATATCTCATCTGATCTATGCAACGGTGTAATGGGCATTTTGATGGCATTTCAACAAAAGTGTACGGACGTTCTAATGTTAGCAGTACCAGTACTCACAGATATTCCCAAGAAGTAAGTGCTCAAATCCTGTTGAGACATTTTGGGCTCCCAATTACTATGGTATGAGATATGTCAACATGCATCAAGTCAATTACAGTATACTGAATAACCAAACCTACACATGGAATAAAAGTGCAATCACTATGAAATAAGCCAAATTATATTCATATTATGTTAAAAAAAATATCCATAGCTTGAATATAGAAGCCATTTTTAGCTGGGTTATCTTGTCCTTTAGCAAAGAGGGCTCTTCCTGTTGATGCTTCGGTCCTAATAGTGCACCACAGGATCCCTATTAAGCCATGCAATCAGCGAAATACCATTGGCTCATTCATTCAATGCAGTATTCCCGGAGTAAACAAAGTGCTTCATAGCTGCTTCCATTACTGCAGCTTTCACGGGGTGTATTTCAGCAAAACATCAGCATCCTGGCTCTCCGAGAAAGCATGACCTCAGTTGATGCCTGCTTTATTTTTTTTCCCCTCCTGTTCTATTTCACATTATTTGAATGCGTCGAAGGGCATACTCCCACAGCAATATATTTTTATGCCGCATTAATAAACTGCAGCGGCCCTGACTGTGAATGCGTTAAGCTGAAAACACAGAGGAAAGAAGAAAGTGAGAAGACAGTAGCTATCCGTCCCACATGGTGTGACTGCTGTAAGCCAGCTGGAAAATGTTTGCCTGAAATTTAAAAACATAATTGTTAAAAGCTGTGAAGGGAAGGAACTGCTGAGGGCTACGAATTAGAGCTCTGAATGTCCTGTGGTTTGGTGTTGCGTTTAAACCCATTTAAAGTTTGTAATTCGGAAATGGGCAGCCCAGCATAGCATAAGCATAAATCATTTTGTCCAACTGTGGTAGTAAACCAGAGGTAGCACAATTACTGTAGACTGATTATCCCCTTTTAAACAACACTAGCATGCATTTTGTCACTGGGGCTGTACCTTTTGACATCAGAGTGTGTGACGGCTCGTATTTAGACAGGTGGCATCTGCCTCCTTTGAACATTGCATGACTATCTGTGTATCTTTTGTGTTTGGAGGGGAGACGACAAGGAAGGTTTCCCCTCCTTTTTTGGAGGATGAGTGGTGACTGTGGTGGTCCAGACAAACCTTCTTCCCCACAGAGGTGTGAGTCCAAACACACAGGCACACAGGAGGCCTTATACGGCCTGTTTGCACACACTCGACTCCTACAAACTTACGGAAGGAGTCAAAGGGTTTTGATCTGAAAGGTACCTGCTCCACAAAGTAACTCATAAAATATTTTTGTGTATACAGCAAAGTGGTCTCATTTTATTACCCAGGAGTTTGCTTATATTAGACTGAGGTCTATATATTTGAGATATTGTACTACTACTCAACTGATAAGGCTCCGTGCATTTTGTGTCATATTGCTTTGTTAATGAATACAAAAGTTTCAGACAAGTGCTGGAAGATCAGTGTGGCTGTGATAACTGGGGTGCCCGATATAGTTTGACAGAGCTGGAACAGACCTGAGCTGCAGCATGCTGAAAATCAAGAAAAAGTATACTGCCATTTTGCAATTGGTGCTGAATTACGGGTAATGAAACAAAAGTATGAAACTAACATTGAGACTGAGAAGATACATTGTTTTCATTTGATGGCTTTAAATATGATTTCAGTGTGGCAATACAGTTTCACCTGAATTTGTGCTCTAAAAATTGAAGATAAAAGGAGACGTATTCCCAGACATATTGCAATTCTCATACAAGGTTTCTCCTCTTCTGCCCTGCAACATCAAAAGGTAATGTGTTATGGTCATGCACCGCCATCTAGTGGCAAAGCTGTTTGACTGCAAGTGTCTACTTACATGTCCACCAAGATAGAGCAAAAAGTGCTAAAATACAAGAACAAATAATGGATAGTCATCAACATTTTGTGTCAAACCCCTACATCTGAAGAAGCATTCATCCTGCTTTCAAAAGGAACATTGCAGAACCATTATAGTGCTTGTCGTGCAGTTTTGGTGCACCATATTTCAACTTTTTTCTATGTAGCTGTTCAGTTTTACCATCAATCATCAACACTATAAACTAAAAATGGAAAAAAGCATGTGAAGTTTTGCCAATAGTTCTCTGAGGAAAAGCTAAAAGATCTTTCATTGTTTTATTCTCCTATGTGTGGTCTTGTAAAAACACAATTTCACCGGGGTTATCTTTTTTTCTATTGCCATTTTGATATTCATATGACTACCATGAGAATCCATCAAGCCATGGGAAAGTGCTATTTACAGTTGGCCACTCAGATATCTGTGTGTTGTTTTTATGTCGTCATGGAGATGGGGATTTCCTCGGGGGATGATCACTGTAATCGGCTGTTTAGAAATACCTAAATGTTATGCTTGGAAGGAGAGCTTTTTACACGATTTATGTGGTTGATTTTTGTGCTGTTAGTTGGAGGCAACTTTATAAATAGAGTCAATGTACGAGGCTAGGGAGACAGTTTTATTTTAGTCATGGTGTGAGGAGAGAGTTCTGTCATGGCAGCTAGGGGGCATGATTAGCCTGACAGACAGTAGCCAGTCCTGAGGCAGCTGTCCGCCATTCATCTGCAGGGTTTCATACAAGTATAGAAAATAATAAGTGGCCACACTGTATGAACATAAATATTAGCATGTAGTGAGTAAACTATTTGCCAGAATTAGCTGAGACCGTGGTTATGATTAAAGGATAATTCCGGTATTTTTAAACCCGGGCCCTATTTTTACATATTTGGGGGTCTAAATGACTAATAGGTACAAAAAGTTTTGGAATTGGTCCAGTAGATCGCCTCAGCTGGCAGCCGCGAAACAAGCTGCAATGGCTGCAACGTAATCCTTCGGGGCAACTGCGCCTGATCAAAGTACATCTAATAAAAGTGCTTGTTTTTG
>OOFE01010822.1:0-16553 GCA_900323365.1 Monocentris japonica
CTGAGGGAACAATGAAATCCAAATTGTATCAGGAAATTCGACAGGAGGATATCAGGGTAACAGTCCGTGATCTGAAGCTTAACAGAGGTTGGGTCATGCAGCCTGACAATGACCCCAAATACTAAAACAAATCTACAACAGAAAGGCTTAAACAGAGGAGAATTAAGTCAGAGTCTTGACCTTAACCCTACTGAAATGTTGTGGTATGACCTGAAGCAAGCCGTTCATGCAAGACATCCCAAAAATATCAATGAACTGAAAACTGTTCTGTAAGGAGGAATGGTCCAACATACCTCCTTACCATGCAGGTCTGATCAGCAACTACAGAAAACATTTGGTTGAGATTATTGCTGCTAAAGGAGGTTCCACCAGTTACTAACTCTCATGGTTCACATACTTTTTCCAATCCAAGCTAATAATGTTTGAACAATATGTTGAATAAAAACATGTAAAAGTAAAAACATTTGAGTGTTATTTGTTAAATTACATTTACTATTTCAGGTCTGTATGCACTGATGGGTAAGAAAGGGAAAATGAGTCCTGACCGTGACCAATTTGCGCAACTGGTCCTCAGCCATTCGTCTGGCGGTGGAGCGTGGGAGGTCACTGGAGACCTTCACCTCCTGCATGGCCTGGATATAGTAGCGGAAGTTGGTGCGGGTGGTGGTCTGGGCTGGACTGATGTCCACTACCACTAACCTCTCCACTAAACTGGGCTATGGACAAGAAAGGATGGAGGGTAGAGGGAGGGAAAAGAGGGAAATGGACAGACAGAAGGATGGAGGAAGAGAGGGAGGAAAGGAGAGAAGTCAGTGGGAAGAATGATAAAATGGAGTGAGGAGGATAGTTGGGGGTGAGGTGAAGACCAGGACAGGATAAATAGTTCAGGGAAGAAAGCAATGTACAACGAGAAAGGTTAGGAGACATCCAGCGATGGGACAGAAGCATCATGATAAATTCATGGTGACATTATAGGATTGTTTACCTGCGTCAGGGCAGTGGACATGGCTACTTTCCCTCCCATGCTGTGCCCAATCAGGACACACTTCTCAATGTGCAGTTGGGTGAGGAGGTGTTTCACATCATTGGTCATTGCCTCATAGGTCAGCACTGGGCTGTGTGTACTGTTGCCATGGTTACGGGCATCTATGGTCAGCACCTAACTGGACAAAGGACAGTTAGAACACTTGGGATCGGGGGAAAGACAAAAACTTAGTCAGTTAATCATCTGTTTGCCCCAACACGCTGGTGTGACAGTTTGATAAATTTGCAGAAGTCATCAAAACTGTTGTCATAAATATGAACTTTCTTTGCTCATAGCCCTTAATCACAACTGCGGTTATCTCATATCTCAACTGATGCACAATTTCCAGGTGATTATCTCAACTGTATCCTGTATCTCTTAATTGCACAGTACCTTCCTTTTATTTTCTTGGTGTAGTGCTCAGACTCAGTCGTGTCAAAGGGCAAAGGCTGTAATGCACACTTGAGGTGATGAGCTTTAAGTAAGTAAAAAGGCTAAATATTAGGACTGGATTTTAGGAATGTAAATATTTAAAAGGAGAATTGGCAGAATATTGATTGGCAACACATTGGTGTAGTCCTTTGATATATGTGCATGTCAATATTTATTACAACAGTGCCAATTTCAGAGAGTTGTATCAAAAGACTGGCAACAAACTGGCCGATTTTAAGTGAGTTCCAATGCCTGCTTTTTGTAAGCTGCTGAGAAACTATTCAGGTGCAAACAGATGCAAAAACAGTTGTAACAACAGGCAGGTGCTATGTCCTTTTCACCACTGCATTACCTTCCGGCCTGTGCGCTGCACCAGGGACTTGGCTATTGAGTGGAAGTTAGATTTGCTGCCAAAAAGGCCATGGAGAAACACCAGTGGAGTGCTCTCTCCCTTCCCATCGAAGACATCATAGGTCAGGTTGACTGGACTGAAAAAGCAAACAATCTTCATTAGCTAGTCTCTCCCCTCAGATGTCTGTGGTGAGAAATGGCATCACTTAGATAAGAACAAACACAAATCTCAGAGAACTTTGGAAACTGACATAAACCTTCAGGGCAAGACAGGCGTGGTAATGATGGCCTCGGAGAGGCTTAAACCTTGGTCTTCCCTGCCTCTGCAGTCTTTAACTGAACTTGACATTTTGACAGCTGGTATTGTAACGCAACAACATAATTACACCAAAAATCCGTGATAGCACCATTCCATTGCCATAAACTAGCCTTCCAAATAAATTTGAGAAAGATGGGGAGAGCTGCTTGCTAACCAAAAGCCTGAATGTCATCTGAACAGTGTAAAGTTAACAGTTTACATGGACGACCAGTTATAGCATGCAGACATAAAAAGTAACAAATGCCATCCAGCTGCTTAAAAACTGAAAATCAAGCTATCATTTTCACACGGCATTGTCAGGTTACGCTACATTAGCCCCGCTAACGGGCAGAGGGACTAGTTAGCCAGCTAGCATTGCTACCTGGATGAGCTGGATGCACGAACCATCAGCGGCACACCACACATATCCTGTTGTCCTGCTACAAAACGACATGACCTCCGCCCGTTTAGGAGTCCTCTCTGAATTAGGCGACACAAAACACTCATGGCAGCATATGCTCGATTATCTGGGGGTTGAAAACAGCATATGCTTTTGAATTTGCAACAATAACTGGAGTAATTCAGTAAGTATGCACCGTGCCGGAGTTTGGTAGTTGCGATTGAGAAAGCTTCGTCGACCGCAGATGGTGCGTAATGACGTATGACGCAGACAAATAGGTTCAGCACGCGAGAGTACGTAACGCATTCAAGCAACTGCTTGAGGGGACACCAGGGGGCGCCAGAGTAACATAATGCGAGCCACTTCTCAAATACACTTAAGGGGATAACATTTATTGTATATTTTAGGCATGACTATCTATGAGAACGACCTACAATAAGTGAGACTTCAGTGTCTTCTTCCAGGACACATTGATTAACTAAGGGATTGAGCCCATATGGAAATATTAAAGCTTTCAGGTCATCAGTGTGGCCATCAGTGGTCAGGAGCTAAAAGGCCATGTTAAAAGGAGAGGTTTTGATAGTCACAGCAATGTATTGTCATATTTGTTGCTCATCACTATGGTTTATGGTCAGTGCAGTTGTTTTGTGCCATCTGTGAGCCCTCCTGCCATATACAACAACATACAGCTAAAAACAAACCATCAATCTGTGGACTTGGAGGCCTGGCCTCTCTCTCTGTTTCTAACAATTCATTGCTATGGGAGACATGTCTTCTGGGATAAAGCAGGTTATGCACTGTCACCATAGAGATGGCATGACACAGAGGCCCATGGGAACACAGAAAACACAGCACAGAGCCAGACTGAGTGGGGGAGGTGGGGACACTGCAAATAAGTGAAAAGAAAATCATATCTGCCAATGCTGTGAGAAAGCTTCACATGTTTCCAATGCAAAACGTGTTTCAGGAATTTTCTTCAATTAAGTGTAATTTTCTTAATACTAGTGGAGTGATCCGCCTTATTCTGATTTGTTTCAAAATATTGGCAGTTGTTCCTAGAAAATTCTTGAAACAAGTGAAATTTCATTGGAAACAAATGGAATAATTTCACCTCAGTGGCATAATTGTTCACTTGTTTTAAGAACAAAATATGAGAACAGTGAAAGTGTTAAATTAGTGAAAACAGACTGCTGCTGACCTTGCATTCCTCCTTCCTTGAATGAATACTTCTTCCCTTAGTGATGAACCTGAGTGCCCAGACAGTTAACTCCAGCTCTTCTCCATGCTACACAAAGCATAACAAATAAAGTCCTTGTCTCTTTGTCTTTAATTCAGTGAAGAAAGTAAATGGGACAAACAGGAAAGTATTCATTCAGTTTGATGGCCTCATGTGAGTTGGAGGGGTTTAAGGACAGTTTTTTCTACTATTTAGCAAAATAGTCTATTTTGATTTGAGACAGTGACTGAGAACATTAGCCAGTGTTTACTCAGTATTTAGTGTTATTGGTCAAGGTAATGTGGTGATCGATGCTTTCACAGTGGACTTGTGTGTAAAAAAATGTTGACTAATTGCTCAGTTCACTTGAAAGGCTGAAAGTGTGAAAACACCTTAAATCAACCACCAGAAGTTTAGGTCACAATTGCTAAATTGTTAGTGGAAATCTACTAATACATGTCTAGTTTGTTCCAAAATCATTATTTAATAACGACATAGCATGGCTCACACAACCTTCAAAGCTTTTTTTTTTCATCCTGTGACCCACCTATGTGTATGCCGAGACTAAGCGTTGGGTCGTGACCTATATTTTGAAAACCAGAGACCATAAAACATGAATAGTGTATGTTTTAGCCAAAGAAACTCCATGAAGACAGCTCACTAAACCTAATGGCACATATACGCAAATGCCACTAGCCTACTGATAGAGATGAGCTGCTGTCACACATAATGGTTTTATTATGTGTATGTCAGGACTATCTGTGTCATGTTTCTCATACTATCATGTGCTGTTTGTTGATGGCATTACGTAATGTATTCAATGAATCAAATAGCATTGAATTCTAGATCTATAAATGTCCCTTAACGATTTTTCTGTTTAAATGACTCATCACACCTCACACAGCTAGTCAACATCCAAAACCTTATAGGAAGCTGCTGGACTAAACTAAAAAAACACGGAAGTTGAAAACGTTGCTTAAATAAATGCACTGCAATAGACGCATTTAAATGTGTGGACTTTTACTGTTTTCTTTTTTTTACTTTCATGCAAAATGCCCTGTCATGGGATCAATCACACACATACATCAGGTTTCAGCTCAACAATGTGAAGAGGCTCTTACTTCTGCTTTAATGTACTGTGACACTTTCAACGAAGGCGGCCTTTCTATCTGATGTGATCTGTATCTTCTCTATAAACCTTTGCCCACCCTTTATTTTTTTTTGTTTGAAAGACTTTTGGAAATGGTGAAGAGGTTTCTAAGGCTGTTTTATGAGAATGTCTTGGAGAAAGATGTTTGGATATTGATATTAAAAGCCTGAACCTAACAATGTTTATGACACGCGTGGGCAAACTATTGACACACACTATGACTTCAAATGATGTTGCAGCCATTCCAACAAATCACAAACTTTACCACAGCCATAAACACTGACACTTTCATGAACTACTCTCCCTCAGACAGAATTTGTGTTTAGTATCTCAATATAAAATGAGACCACAGTCAACATTTCCATCCAATTAGTCGCTGTTTTAGTCTTTCACAACACCATACATTTATCTGTGTTAACAGATATAAATAGTGTAATGATTCATTAAGTCATAAAGCACAGCTCAAAGCCCTGGGATGTCTCTGATAAGAGTTGCTTTGCCACAAATTTATCAGGGATGTGGTTGGATAGAAACATAGGGGAAGGAATGTTCTCCGTTCCAGGGAGAGCAGTCATTCAAGGATGACAGCGTGAACAACAACCACATCCTGGCAGAACTCAGTTCATAGTCATGTTTTGGCTGACTCCAGTTAGATATACCTCACAGTCATAGTGCTAATTTTGGTGGTGGAAAGCCAAGCTCTGAATCCTTCCATGAGGACCTGTACAGTTTGTTATGACTCCCTTTCTCAGGACAGAATTGGACTTCATGAGGTTTTTCCCATGCTCTTACTGTAGTAGTAACCCACCACTAGATCCAACATTGTTTATTCCCTCCTGCAGTACCAACTAATGAACAAAATACCAGGACCGACCAAAGCTTTGTCTAAATAGACAGTTTAGAGTTTAATATTTATACATTACAGACATACACAGACTCTGCAGGTGAATTAAAAAAAAATATAAGGGGCTTCTTAAAACAACTTACCTAAAAACAAACTAAGAAGCACACACAAAACCAGGATGACAAAAACACAAGTGTATGCGATAACAAAAACAAGTGACATAAAAGAAACTAAAGGACAGAAAAAGGTTTATTTGTCATCATGCTGTCCCATAGGAATATCCCACTCAACATACACAAACCTGCCCTACTCAGAACTGTACGTCCAAGCTAATTCGTTGCCGCTACGCACTAACTTGTATATTTGTGATATTTTGTAGTTGGTATATTGTGTATTTCTGTGTGCTTTCTTTCTTGTTACGATGTACATCTGCTGCTGCATAACTGCACTTTCCCCTCTTGGACAATAAAGAGCCATCTATCTATGTAGAACAGATAAGATACTCAAAGCTGCAGCCTTTGTGTGGATTTTGCCTTTGAATTGATTAGGATTTCTGGGTCAAATGGAACAGGATGTCATGTAACCACAGAGTGGTTTGGTTTTAATCTGCTGATAAATGATGGAGGTGAGCAAAAAAAAAAAATAGTAAACCAAACTTTAAATATTTTTCTTTAAATCGTTGGGCCCTCAAGTTGGGATTCTGATAATAGTTTTTACTTGAGAGTTATAAAACATTTCATGTTCTATTCGGGTGAAAATAAAGACGTTCAACCAGGGGTTCAATATTTTATCTCATGGAGTTGAGATACCAGGTGCTGTAAGTGTTCGCCCATGTTAGAAATCTGTTGATTTTTTTTGTATCTCTGAATAACAAAAGATCACTCTGCTCATTTGGCTTGTGTGTTTCTGGTGTTCCTTCACCATTGCTGTAGGTAGTTTGCACATGGTAATACTGCTGCCGTATCGTGTCTTTCCTGAGTCAGTTTATGCTTCCTAATGCCATGTAGTAATACTAAATGTAAACTACAAAATATTGCCTGCCCTTCAGCTGAATCTTGCCAATTGTAGTCTCATCTACATGAATTATATTTAACATTTACTGCCATAAACCTCTTGAGGTGTTAACATTAGATAGATTATCTGCTTCACACAATCAATCAATAGAGGTTACAAAAAAAACAGTGATAACCTGAGATTATCATTACCAGTGTCAGGGTCATAGTCGTCAGCTTGTTTGTGAGAAATCTGGTACCTGTCAATTTAACATGTTCCCGCTGGAAACAGGGAAAAGGAGGTAATTCAAATACATTCAGTGACATTTGTGGACCTAAAAGAACAATGGCCCTCCTCTCTGTTCAACTTGTTCTGCTGTTGATTTTTTTTTTTTTTTGCCATGCCACGGTAGTTCTCACTTTGTTCCACCTCAGAGAAGCTTTTCAGTAATCAAAGTCTGTTTCTGCCCACTGTGGAGAGTTTCCAGTGCCCTTTAGGTGTTAAGACATGAGACTGCATTTCCCTCCATTTTGTTCCAATGACGGTGTCGTCTAGGAGAACTGACATTTTGCTGATACTCTGTAGCGGGGGAGGAAAACAATACTTTACATTTATCTCTCTCTGCCTCTCCTTCCGTCTCTCTCTCTTTGCCTCTCTCTCTCTTTGCCTCTCTCTCTCTGTCTGTCTCTCTCTCTCTTTGCCTCTCTCTCTCTGTCTGTCTCTCTCTCTCTTTGCCTCTCTCTCTCTGTCTGTCTCTCTCTCTCAGGTGTTCTTGGTAAAACAAATAACCTAAAAAGGCTCCACAAAATAAAGAGCACAGGTGATGAGGCATATTCTATGCTCAGAATTAAATAAAATAAAATCTTCAATTCAACTGCAGTAAGATTAAAGTTTATATACATGTAGTTGATTTTGTTCTCAAAAAGATGAATGTCACACTTAGTGGCACAGGGTGGGAGGGTAACTGGTTGATAATAACTGGTAATAACTAGTATGAGACTTGTTCTCTGAAGAGTAAGTATGTGAGGGTCATTCCCTATCAGATAAACTACCTTTGGATCTATTTTCTACAGATTATTAAGCTGTAAAAGATCAGTCAGTTCAATTTAAGTTGTTTTCTTGGCACATGTTATAATTCGTGACATGAGAAAGCCAGTCACAACAAAGTAAAGCCGTATTTCTTCCAAGCATGGATTACATCTGTCACAGTTATTAATAACTATCCGTTCTGAGTCTGAAGCTCAGTGTGGAGTGGGTTTCAGCAGGCCAGGTTTGTAATGATACTAAGTTGATCCCCTGAGGTGTGTGGCCATTGGTTTCCAGTCCCAACCAACTCAAACAGTGTAGCCCAAACAGTTTTGATGAGAACATTATGAAGCTATATAAATGAAAACAAACTGCACCTTGTCACACTCCTTCTGGCTTTGGATTGGTTAAGATGCCTGCCAACAGGCATCGTGATGGAGTTTCAAAATGAATGGCATGTTATGAGCAGGAGCAAGCAACATGATTTGAACTACATTTCTCACAACATACTGCAACAATTGTCTACTTTGGTCTTAATTCGCTGAGAAACGATGGCGCCTTATCGCACTCCTACTGTAACAAACACAAATGTATGAATGTTTACAATATACAGCAAGGTCCAAAAGCCCACAACCAAGAACAGTTTTTTTCATCATACTTTTTTTTTCACTCAGTTTATACTTCTTATTCAAGACATTACATTATTTAGAACTGATACAAAGCAAAATTTTTAGATCTATGAAATTGAAATATATCTGAATATCTTGTTTGGTAATGTTTTCTCAAATTGTTGTCACACCATTTATCTCATTCAAATATTAACACATGTATGCTCCTAATACACAGTGTGAATTGTGTTGGTCTTCTAACAACTGATACCAGATACTGACAAAATGAATATGGTCTTCTGTGTGTTCTAGTCACTACTGCTAATGCTTTAACTTTGAAAAAGGACTTCCATTGAAAAATAATGTAAAAAATAATATTATACATATACATATATATATAATATCCTTTGACTAAATACTCGTATTAAAGGAGGACTACAAATTTACTTGAAGTATACTAATTGTGAAAGTGAGGAACTGTTTTTTGAGCGAAAGCAAAAAGGGAAGTTCTACCTGGAAATAACTAATTAGAAAATGGTATTGATACTCAGAACAACAAAGTATTACTTCCTCTTTAAGTGTCCTCTGGAACTGAAGATGAGAACACACACGCTCTCTCGCTCTCTGTCAGATACACTCTTGGCTTTTCCTCCATGCTGTACCAGCCTATTTTCATGATATAGCCAACAGGAAAAGGTTTAACAACGAAGCCTAGTTAGAGATGTGGAATGAAGCCTATCAACTGACCATTGTCTTCCTGGGTAGCACGCACTTTTTCATCTGTTTCCTGAATGTTTTACTGTTGTGGAAAAATGGGTTTAAGAACGGTCACAGTCCTGAAGCAAAGGAAGAAGAAAAACACAACTTTTAATGAACTCTACTCACAACATTTATTGAACAGCACAGTTGAAATTCAGGCACTTACAAATAAACATTCTAAAACAATTTATTTGACTACTAAGTGCTTAGAAACGTTAGAGTCTTAGCAATGTGTAAGTATGAGACAAGTGGCCATTCACAACTGTGGAGATGTTGAATCCCCCTCCCCCTCCCCAACACACGCACACACACACACACACACACACACACACACACAGTATGACCCTGTCCTCACTAAACAGGCCCTTTGGCTTTTTCTTTGCCAAAAAGAACATTTTATTGCCTTATTTAGTTTCGTAGTTTTTCATGATAAAAGAAGACACATTTTTTAAACTAAGACACAATACATATTTGAAACACATCTAAATTAAAATGTAACATCGCAACATAGTGGAATATGTGACTTTAATATACAATACAAATACGTTTTTTTTCTGAAATAGAGAATAAACACACACACCAACTGAAATAGTCTTATCTTCTTCTATGACCTCAAACAGTGAAACTGCGAGGAGGAAGATAACCATGACGTTGTTTCCTGGGGCCATATCGTAGTTCCATCTTTAGTTTCAGTCAGAAACTCTCATAGCCAAATACATGCAAAACACACACACACACACACACACACACACACACACACACACACACACAAAGAATCACACAACCAAATCCATGTAAAATGAGAGCTCTTCTTCTCTAGCTCTTCCTTACCATTGTCAGTGAAACGCAGCACAGCATTTCAACTGAAAGTTTCAGTGAAACACAACACCAACTAGCCAAAAGCAAACGATAGAGCTACGTACACAAAAGTAGGGGCTGCCATGTTCACGTAATGCCACAGCCATTGTCGTACCAATACAATAGATACTATAGGGATACAATAGATAGATAGGGATGGGTTTTTGGGATGCATTTTAACGTTTCAAGTAAATAAAGTTATGGTGTTGATATGCTTGAAAATGTAATGTTTCAAGATCTGAACATGAGAGCCTCTGCCACATGACACAAATTATCATTGTCTAAAAAATCTTTGGGTTGAGAAAGTTCTATGACCCATGAAAACTCATTGGATAAACTGAAAAATGAATGGCCATTAAGCTAAAAACAAGGCTATTTTTCATTTGGCATTGAAAAGTTTGGAGACATTTTGGAGATACAAGGTTTTCAAACCCGACAACAGCAAAATAAATGCTGAAATATACTATTACTACTAGCTATGGCATTGAAACAGTGTAAATGAACATCTCAGAAAAAGCCAAGCAGGAAAAGCAAGATTGCTACACATTTCCCTTCATCTCGGAGTCTTCTCAAGGGATTCACCCTGTTTCTCTAAAACACCAAAAACAAAAAAAAAAACACTTATGTGCAAGAAAGGAAGATCGGTTTCTCTTCCTTTGTATCCTCCTTCGCAAATCAAGCTGCCAGATGACTCAGGGCTGCGTTCATACATAGTCCTTCCTGTCGTATCCTCCGGCACCACCGCTGGTGCTGCGAGGGGCAGAGTAGGCCATACGAGGGGGCTTGTACCTCTTCTCTCTGGGGGGGCAGGAGCTACACAGCATTGCTCCACCAATCAGGAGCAGGGCGGCAGCACCCCAGCCAATGTAGAGTGAGGCCCCCAGCTCCCTCCTCTGGGAGTTGGTCAAGATGGGGTTGTAGAAATCACGAATGATGGTGCTTGCAGTCCAGGAAACAGGGATGAGGACCAGGAGGCCGGCGATGATGAAGAAGATTCCAGCAATGATCATCACTTTAGTTTTGGATGCCTCGTCATCGATGCAGTTAGTACACTTGGCTCCAACGATGGAGATCATGACCCCCAGCACCCCAATTATAATGGAAATGATGGTCATAGCTCTGGCAGCCTGCAGGTCCGGAGGTAAGGCCAGCAGAGAGTCGTAGACCTTACACTGCATTTGGCCTGTACTCTGAGTCACACAGTTCATCCACAAACCTTCCCAGATGGTCTGGGCGGTGATGATGTTGGCTCCTATGAAGGCTGACACCTTCCACATTGGCAGGGCACACACCACAATCGCAATGATAAATCCTATGACTCCAAGGGCAATGCCCACAATCTCCATACCCATAGACATCCTGGTTCTTTGGCTATTGTGTAGAGTCTTTGTTCTGTGCCGTTCCGTATCTCTGGAACTTGTGATGTAGCTTAGAGGTGCTGCCACAGAAACAGAGATCATTTATACCTCAGGGGAGCCAGGTGAGGAGGGAGGAGTCCCCTGATGATGATGTCAGTCACAGGGAGGGTGTCTGAAGCCTCTTAACAAAAACACTACCTGCACATCCACAAGAGAGCGAAGCAGGAGGCAGGGTGGGAGAGGAAAGAGGCGGTGAGTGTGTGTGTGTGGGTGGGTGGGTTAGGTGGACTGGTAAAATGACTCCTTTAGCTCCAGGAAGAAAAATCAATACTTGATTTACCTATTGTTTTCTCTCTGGATTTTATTTCAAATGCTTGATGAGTAAGGTCAAGGTATTGGAAGTGGAGTGAGCGATTGTCATCAAATGAGGCGCAAACAGAGAAGTCAGTAGTCATATGAGACTTTCAATATTTAAGAATGATCACACATGGTGAGGGAGGAGGACCTATTTGTTGCTTTGACAACAAACACGTAGACACACAGTGAAGTGAGAATCCCCCCTTGTCTTCCAAATTACCCTGAGGAGCAATGGAAAGCAGACCACAGACGAGCACTTCATCCTTTGGCTCCTTAGAAACCTTGTTGAGAGTAAGCATAGAAGCACACACACTCACACAAACACACACACAAACCCACACAATACGGATGGATGACCCCTCAGGCTATGAGAAGATTGGCCCTCTGCTACTGCTGATGTTTCATTACTGTACTTCCTGGTTCTAGGCTGGTTAAGCATTCAGTGTTCGGTGTTAGGAAAACACTCCCAAAGCTCAAGAAACCAGAATAACTGCACCCAGAGCAAACATGAGCAGAGAGAATGCATAATAGGTTGGCCCTCAGACACCCTTAGTATACAGACAATGTGATCGTCTTAGTATCGGTTAAACCCAGAACTGGGACCAAACATTGCCTCCAGAGCTACACATGCCACACATGTGGTTGAGTAAATAAAGAACGTTTCAGGAGTACAAAATGACCCTAATATTCTACGGCACCACAGTCCACCTTACATTCTACTTTCACATAGCATTTTCACAGTTCCTTCCAATATTACTGGAACAGAAAAGATTAGTTTCAGAATAGTTTGATTTTCTTTCTTTTATTCCAAGGCAATGGTTCAGAAAAAACAATGCTTTCTAATTCTTGTCAAGTGTCACAATGGTTTGGAAAGCCAATTTGGATGCAAAGGAGGCAGAACATTTCAAGGGAATATACCTACTGTACAAACTCAAGATTTACTGTACATAGTTATATTTGAATCAGTACTCTGAAGTTTACCAAAGGAAACCTTTCTGAACACATCAGATGCCAATGTGTTTGTATTGTTCATTGCTTTTGGCTCCTCTTTATCAAGGCTGCTAATCATTTGGCAATGTATTGGTATATAGCTTGTAAGTGAGTTTTTGACTATTAACATTAACATAAAACACAAAACACACACACACACACACACAAAGACAAAAACATTCACACTGAACACATGCAAACGGTTTGTCATCACATCATACACTGCCCACACTGACCAACCTGTTGCTGCTCATCTGAATCAGTGTATTGCTCACGTGTAAGTAAAAACAACATCAGTTGGTCCATTAAGACATACAACCTGAGATAAAAGGTGCAGTCTGTTTGCTGTATCAATAAGCCTGCATTGATCATCGATCTTGTCAATTAGTAAACATATTTTTGCCAAAGTAAACTATGTCATCCATTAGCACAGTGGCTGAACATACAGCAAAACTAGCACACTCCTCCAAACCTGTGTATTGTTGTTTAATCTGTGGTGTTGCTGTTTGGTGGGGTCCAAATGTTCCCACCAGAATTTGAAATCCAGGTCGGGGATGAATACATTTTATAATTGCAATTTTGCTTGATAAACTACAGCCTGGTCAAGTCATGTGTAGTATGATGCACTGTAGAAATGAACACGCTCCTCTGCCCAGCCGCCCGCCGAAGCGCACCTGCCACAGGAACAATTTGAATAGTCAAAAAGAGTCAGTATCTGTGCTGCAGGCCGACCGGTGGACTCATGGAGTCAGGACACAAGCACAGGAGGTTTCAATCAATATTTCTCCACAGCAGGGTCAGCTGGAAATCACCTGTCACATGTAACTGAGGTTACGTGTGAAAATGTTCAGTAACACTGAAACTGTCAGTTCCTTCAGTTCGTACAGGCTTTCACTTTCAGGGTAGGCTTCAACAATTATTACGCTTAGTCGTCTCCAAAACATCATCAACAATATCCCCAAAAGTACTTTTGGTTAAATGCAGGTTATTCTGACATTTTATCGTGCTGTTTTAGTAAAATTATTAAATGAATTAAGTTGTGCACAAGATAAGGAATACAAATAGACAAGCATGTGACAATTTTTCCAGGTGGCTTATTTTACCTGAATCATAATGTGTAACATATTTCAATACTTCTCAGTTGTTTCTCAGTCGTTTTCTTTGACTCGGTGCTCATTTCAAGTCATTTACTTGAAATGACCTTTCTTTATCTGCAATATGAGTCAGTGATTATGTCCCAGTACGTTTTGTACTCTTTGTCATATGTTCCTTTTCTCTCACGCCAAGTATTTATTCTAAGGCCATCATAATCATTATAATGACAAAGCCATATAAATAAGGCAAAAATAATGGTGCTTTACTATATTGTACAAATCTTTGTTTATTGCTTTATTATATACACTTAATTCTGATAATTTGAGCACATTCATTAGTCATTAAGTCAAATATTTTCCAGTCACATGCCTCATTACTCATTTTAATTAAAGTATGGGATAAGTAGTAGCAATTTTGGCAAACACACTGAAATCACGACAAACAGGTACACTGTTAATACAACACAATATTATATAAAAGCTTTAACCTTTGTAGAAAATGTCTTATCACAGCCACATGAAACGCTGTGCAATGTGTTAGATTTGAAAAAAAAAAGATCCTTCACAGAACATTCAATCCAAATCCCAGTAAAAAGTTAATTTTGTTTAACTTTGCTTTCATATCTCATATTGTACACTCCGCCATTTTGACTTTGCTATACAACGTTTCACAAGCCTATGCCGCTACCTGTGTATTTTATAGCATGAAATATATTGTTACCCTAGGACAGAAAAAAGAGTTACTGTGACCACAGTCACTTCTAGTTCCAATATAACAGTCTTTTACTTGATGTGCACACACTGTAGTAGAATGTAAAACATGCAGAATGGATTGAAATGTTGTGAACGGTGACTGAATAAATATCTAAAAGTAAGAGCTTACTGTCGGCTATACAATCTCACTGATGACCTCAGACCACAGCCCACATCTTTAAACATTTCTTACTTTATCTTTTTGTATGTATTGTTAATTTTGATGGGATTCGAGGGCATGGATTTCCCCCACATGCTTTATTTTATTGGCTGTAGACCAAAGGTAATTGTAAACAGTATAATAAAACAATTGTATTTTTCACAAGAGCATTCTTCTCTCTCATGGTGATAAAACTGATGAAGACTTCCAGATTCCCCTGGTATTTTCAAATGTAGCAAACTACCTTTATCTTCAAACTGTTTTGATGGTTCTCCTTCTTTTACCCTCAAATTAAACCAGGGTAAACAGCTATTTCTATACACATTTCCAGAAAAGTTACAGATAATGAGGAGAATGAATGTGAAAAATGCCCTGTCATCCCCCCTTTTCTCACACATAGTCTCTCCTGTTGTAGGAGCTTGGGGCCGCTGACCTTGGAGCAGTGGAATATGCCATGCGACTCTGGGGGGGTATGGTGTACCTCATGGTTTTATCTTCCTGGGGAGGGCAACTACAGCAAAGGATGGACCCCCCTACTAGCAGCAATGCTGCCGCAGCCCAGCCCAGATATAGCGCCGCCCCAATCTCCATCTTCTGGCTGGAGGGGATGACAGGACTGTAGAACTCAATAACAATAGTGTGTGCTGACCAGGAAACAGGGACTATCTGAGCCAGAGCTGCCGCAATGAAGGCTCCACCAGAAGAAGCCATCACCCTGGCTTTAACCCCCTCTTCCTCAATACAATTGGTGCATTTAGCTCCCACCATGGAGATCAGAAGAGCCACAACCCCCACAATGATGGACACAACAGAGAGCGCCCTGGCAGCCTGCAGGTCCTGCGGTAAGGCCAGCATGGAGTCGTAGACTTTACACTGCATCTGCCCTGTGCTCTGGACCACGCAGCTCATCCACAGGCCCTCCCAATAGACTTGGGCTGTGACAATGTTGGCGCCAATGAAAGCAGAGACTCTCCACATGGGCAGGGCACAGCTGACCACACTCAGCAGCCAGCCGAGCACTGACAAAGTCACGCCAACCAGTTCCAGTCCGAATGATGCCATCGCAGATACAAACTCCTTTATGTATGCTTTCTTCCTCTTTTTCCTCTTGGGTCCTCTTATTTTCCAACAGATATCTCAAGGTTGTATTGATTTTGCATTACATCAAAATTCTTCTTTGTTCTTCTTGGTGGCTTGGCCCTCCCAACCAATCCTTCTTTCCGCCAATTATTCCTCTTCTGCAATCTGTAGCTAATGCACCAGCTGCTGAATCCAGAAATGTCAATTTGTCACAGTGTGCCTTCTCCACAAACACAATATGTCTCTAGTGTGTTCGTGCCTGCTCACATGCTGTTATCCAGTGCACTGCTGTTAAGGTTTTGATGGCCCTTATCTTTTTATTGTTTTATTACTAAGTGGTCAGGCCCACCTGAGGGATGACGTCACTCGCCGAACCAAGCCAATCAAGTGTGTCGTGGGCATTGGCCATATTTAATGCCTGGGTGTGTGTGCCCTAATTTGTGCGTTTTTTCCAGTAGAGTATTTTTATGGTTTAGCCTTTTGCCCATAGCAGCGCGGGGTACGTCTTGTTTATTGCTGCCGATGGGCAATGAGTGGCCAAGGTAGAGCTTGTTATGTGGTTGATAGGTAACCTCATGAGCAAGGAGTAGATACACAGAAGTACTCTGACAGATGCTTGTGTGTGTGTTAGTGAGAGACGGTGAGAGAGAGAGCGGCAGAGAGAAGAGGTTTGATGTGGAGGCAGATTTTTTCTGTGTACATATGTGTGTGTGTTTGTGTGTGTGTGTGTGTGTGTGTGTGGAGAGAAAGAGAGAGAGGGAGTGACTCAGTGAGCAGCAGGCAGACAAGTTTACATGAAAAA
>OOFE01010824.1:0-10927 GCA_900323365.1 Monocentris japonica
ATCTGCACAAACACAACAGAGACAGTTAATGAAATTATTTGCCATATCTCCATCTGAAAAGACTGCAGATGATGTTGGGCAGCGACATGCAGGAAAAGCAGAAACCACAGAAGCCGTTACAATCAGATCTAATTGCATATCTGAACGCTGAGTAATGTCTCTTGCTGTTGCTCTTGCACAAAGCCAAGCAGATAAACAACATGGGAAGATGGCTGAGGAAGATGAAAAAGGAGGAGGTTGATGCAGTGGGCAGATAGTCAAGATCCAAGCAGACTAGAGTAATGGGAAGGATTGTATATCAGTAGGGTGCATACCAAATAACTTTGCAAACAACTATCTCAAGACCTCATCTAAATGTGGCATTTCTCCCTATTGTCAGACTGACACGGGAACACTAAAATAACAACCCAGTCATGACCACAAAATGATTCGGTACTATAGACATGGCAGGGTCTTTGACCATCGCAGGAGAAGCCCCGTGAAAGCAACGGTTCACTCCAACGCTGTGCTGTCGTCTTTTAGTATGATTGACTCCGAAACATACTTAGAGTAATACCACCAAAATACTATTAATATCCAAACACGTATAGTTTAATGTGAGAGCCTTTCTGATGCCAAGGGTTTTGATGTGAGTTGGGTGCCAGTGAATCAGATATGATTTATTTATCTCGGGGTCCTGTCCCTAACAATCTATTCACTGGTATTGTCCAACCAACTACATACATTGCAAAATGTTTCCGCCAACATGCCCTTTGAAATGCACAGTGGATATCCTTTGGCTGACATGACTCATTTTGTATAATCCTACACTGATGATTCATGCTGTAAATCAGCGTACACTAGGAGGCAGGAGTTAAGAGTATGGGTGGCATAGGCGATCAGGACACCCCATTGTGCTGGGCTTACAGATAGGATTAAGAGGCAGTGGTGGATAGCGCTCTGAGCCCACCACTCTCCTCAGAGGAGCCATGGTTGTCATCTGAACCCCTTCAGTGGTTGAGGGTCATGGTTGGCTAGGGGACGAAGACGGATGCACCTCTCACAATTGGCTTGAATGTGATCTCTTTTAGTGAGCAAGCTGCCAGAAACAGATTAATAAACCGTGCAAGGATTTCTTTGGACTCTTGTCCTAAGATGCAGTGCTTTGAAAAAGATCAATGTGGTCTAACTGTGGTTTGTCTGTTGCATCAATATACTTGTTTCTCACAAAGCTGGAGTCTTTGGAAACTGTAGATTGGTAAAATCATTTGATTAGTTCATTTCTGAAAGACTATATGACCGCTTTGGAATAGAATCAAGTAGAATCTCTAAAATATACTACTATTACTATTCTGTAAAATTGTTATAATTTTGTGAAACCAAGGACTCAATTGTCCTTTACACAGTGTCAGGTGTCACTTTTTTTTTTCCAAACGGTGGATATCTCTTTGTCTAAACAAAACTCTTAATTTTGCCTGCCGAATGGATTCAGTGAAGAGAGATTAACTGGTTAAAATGCAGGTCAACTTCTCCTTAGGTCAGTTCTCCTTAAATTTCTACTAATTCTTTGAACTCCTTCTATACCTGTACAGCAAACACCATCATAATGTGATACCAATACCCTTGCTTTGCTCACATCTGCACTAGTATTTCTCAAGAAAGCAGAGATTCCAAGGTTTCCTGACATCAAATAAATCATGGTAGGTAACAGAAAAATGCAGATAAAGAACTTAAAACATCAATATTCCTATGTAACAGCAGTGCCATGACAAAATGCTGTCAATGTAGACATAATATGTTACAATCAGCAAATAAGGGATATCTGCGTGACACTGACCTAGGATTTAAATGATTTGTCATACCTTTATATCTATTTAAACACAGTCTGGTCACTTTCTTTGTTAAGGGATGGTGTTAAAGTTCTTCAACCTCCTCAGTGAGAAGAACTGACAACCTATAATTTTGGGTGACAACATGCTAGTCAGATTCAGTTAGTGTATTGTGTATAATGGCTCATAAAAAGCAGGACAAACAGTGATTGCCTATTTGTGTGTGGAGTCAATATTTACTGATCCTATAAGCCAGGGTATTGGATTGATGGTTGGCTATTGTTTCAGTGCAATGTCTGCTTGCATATGGCCATCCAGAGACCAAGAGATGTGGCAGCGATCCATGGCAAAACTATTTTCCTCTCATCAACAACAGGGGAACTTTTTGGAGAACTCAGAACATAAATATTAGCGTCAAAGACTTGTTTCGCATGCAGCTGCTCCGTGCAAGGCAAACAGATGCTCCTGTAGGGCCGTGGAAAGGGCCTGGCGCTTGGAGCCAATCATACACAGCCATGAATTATTAAATAGCACCTCCAGCAAAGCCTGGTCTTTTTGTCCATCCACACAGAAGACAGTCCCAGCTTTCATTGGAATCCAGGCGTTTGCTCTTGTCCTTATTTAGCATTTGCAGTGCTGTCCCGAGGGTAATGCAGGCACAAATCGGAGTTATGTGCATGACAGCATTTCTCCCTCCTAAAAACCACTGTGACCCCAAGAATTGTGCAATCCTTGAATTTCCCTGTGGAACCTCCAGCAAGTGTAGCATATGCATGCCTATGTAAAGGAAAGCTGTGGAATTGATGTCCGTGTGCTTGCCGATTGCTTTAACCCCATTACAAATTGCTTGCGCTCAAGCAATCGGTTGTGTATCCTCTGTGGACGTGAAAAGGGAGGCTTATTTGTTTGACTTTCCAGCAACATGAAGCCTATATGATCCTAGCTGATAGGCCACAGCATACATACAGCAACACTGTTAGAACTGTTATGACCCTAAGAAGCCAATATCTTACATTGCTTCTCCTAATAGCCCCTTTCTCTGCAAAATCTCTGCCTGTCAATCCTGTGTCAGCTATGGCATCAAAATTTCTTACTGTAAATAAAGAGTATTGATCTAAGCTAATAATGGCCCACTAACATACCTGACACATACAGTACTTTTTTCTATGACTATAGCATGCAGAGCTGCATCCACAAACTATCCAAAAATAGTCAAACTTTACATTGAAATATAAGGGCCCTCCATGTACACAGATGTTCTGCAACATCAAATGAAACTATCTTGTTTGGAAGCAGAATGATGTTTGTGCAAGTTTAACAAACTATTTTTTCATGTTTAACAACCATTTCCTGTCAAATGTTCCACAATAGTGGTGCTAACACCCTTAGAATTTGGTCACTGCCCTTCTCACACAATACATAAGCTGTGTGATAAAATCAATCCCAAATGTCATCTTGATCAGAAGTGCTGTTGTGATGGCTGGGATCGGTAAATATCTGTGTTGGAAGAGCTGAAATATTTCCTTAATCTTATAACTCTGTATACAACTCTGCTAGAACAGACTACATTCAATGCAGACACTCTCCGGGCCTTTAATGTAGGGACTTGACTTGTCTGAAACAGCTAACTTATTTTGTTATCTACCATATACAATTTTTAAAAACTCACTGTTTATGATTAATATAACATATGCTATGCTAAATTGCCTGATACGCTTGCATTGTCATATTAATTTGCACTTATACAGCAGTTTACCAAGAAACCATAATTAGCCAACAAATTTGGCCTTATTACCTTTCCTAGCTTCATTACATTACATTACATTACATTACCAGGCATTTAGCAGACGCTTTTATCCAAAGCGACTTACAATAAGTGCATTCAACATAGGTAGGCAAAAGAACTACTAGTCACCAGAAATTGTAAGTGCATTTCCTTCCTAAACAAGCATCTAAGAGCAGAACCAGCGCTAAGGTAAAAGTGCAATAAGTTAGCTATCTACGTTTTATTTATTACTTCATGACTTTTGTTAGCTATATCATTGTTTCCTTGGTAAAACCTAAGGGTAGACGAACATTCAAACACTGTCTCAATTGAGCATGACTGGGGAAAAGTGTGTCTCTAAACCAGCAGAGCCCAAACCCCCATTAGCAATAAAGCAGTTAATAAAACGTTCACATGGCAGTTGGTGTCAGCAGTGCAATGGCTGGCTGGCTAGCTGCATTGTCTTCAAAATAATGTCAAAATTCTTATAATAAATTTCATGTTACAAAATTTCCGAATGTTGCATGTAGGTTTGCCTTGGTCATCATTGTATTAATTAATAAATATTGTAGCAATTTCAGAGAACATTTGCAATAACAAGATAACATGGAATCATAAAATGTCAAACGCTTTACAGAGGGAAGTTCATTCATACATTTTTAACCTTTGGTTAACAAGGCATGTTGACTAAATCCATTTACAGAACTGCACAATAACATCCTGGGGGAATTGTTACGCATACACACATTCACACCTTGTCACAACCTTTTGGTGAGAGGGGTGAGCACTAATTGTTTACTGACCACATTTTCTTGGTCAGTCTGGGTGTTTGAACCAGTAATCCTCTACCTTCAGGCTATCACCACCCCAAAGAACTCTATAAAAATATTTTGCTTTCTTTATACTGAGCAAGACTATTATTGCATTATTACAAAAATTACAACTCAAAATACAGATCTGTTTTACGTCAGTGGTTACAAATATTAGCAACATTTAACAAACAACTTCAAACATTTAACAGTTTCAACTTCAAAATATATATAAACCTCAGTTTTAGTCATTACATACTGTCAGTGCTATCGCAAACTCAATTGATTTATTTAATTGAAATATACTGCAAGCAAAGACACTAGTAGGTGACAGTGTTTCAGTAGGACATGCCATAATGTAAAGTCTGGGCCTTAACATTACCATGCCTAGGTCTGGGTGTATGGATTTAGGGATACAGCAGTGAGCCTTCAGGAGTGTTGTTAATGAACTTGCTGTCATGTGGCAGAAGTTTCTGAGCCACAAATGAGGCATTGTGTAAACCTCATTGCACATTATTAACTAGATGGTATGTGGAACCCTTGGCACATACTGCGCTTACTTTCAAACAATTCTGCATGTCGCAAGATGGCTGTCTAATTTTACAAATTTTCATTATTTTTTTAGCATTTTCACTTCTATAATTTGCTGACTCTACTAAATGTTAATTTGCTAAACCAATGATAGCAGACTCCATCCTCAGTACAAGCATGTCCACCAGTGGTTGAAGTGCTCAAAGGAAGATGCTGTCCTGTCCTGCCTCTGTTGTGTCCGAATATATTTTCAGTTTGATGACAAACAGCTCTTTCAGAAAAACTGAGCTAAAGTGTGTGGAGGTGGAGGTGACAGGAAGTTTTACAGCACCTCTCAAGTTCCATTTACATTCAGCTTAAAGATTTAAGCCACTACAACAGCTTTCATTTTCTATTTGCTTTGCTAAGATTGTGAAGCCCTGCTGAGATATTTTCATGGGGCGTATTTATCTGTGCACAGCTAGCAAATGTGTACGTGTTGAATCCGCACCTTGATATCAAAGCCCATACTCCCACACTCAACTGTGATTTGCCAAAGGAATTTGGCTTTGAATGGATACTGGCTCCTCCAAAACAAATAGCTGTGACAGAATCTTTAATTCAACTCTGGATCAGTTGATTTAGTCTTTTAGTTCACCGTTTTGTTGTCCCTTGGTGTGAAAACAGCCTATGTTCCAGACATCTGGCCTGGGTAATTCCCGTGTCAGTGGCTGTGCCCACCCTCAGCTCCCTCTCATTAGCTTGACCTCTTACCCTACAGTTTTAATAATCCACAATATTACTACCCCTAGTGACCCATGCATATTTATAAAGCCCTCATTATGCCATCACTCAAAGTAATCATTGTCCTGGGGCCCATTATAGCAGGTTTTTGGCACTGTCCACTGGGGGGCTGTTTTTCAATAGACGCAGCAGAAATGAGTGTGCTTGGCAGACTTTCACACCTTGGGGGATCACAGGTGGCATTGAAAAATGACTGAAAATAAACCTTGTATATACTATATTGCTAAATGTAAACATGCAACACATTAAATTTAGCCGAAAGAGCAGAGGGGATAAAATGAAGTAGCTTGCTGGCAAGACTCAAAACAGGACAAAAGAGGCTGGGCTCTAAAAGTGGACAATTTCATCTCTCTCTGCCTTCAAGGACTCTATCGCAGACAGTCTTGCATACTTGTGCTGGCTTGGGGCTCAATAACAACACAAACAATCCTCTCTCCCTGTGCTGCTGTTTTGTTTGTTTTATTTGCTTTTTGCTGTGCATTGATTGTTCCTACTCCTACTGCTGTCTGTAAGTCATAGATATGATGTCTATTGTTCCTCAGTTATATCCTGGCACTCATGTTGTTTATATTTGTATTAGTATGTGTTGTCTGATTTTGCCCCTTGCTTGTGTCTGCGCTGCTGTGCTGCTTGCAGCTGTGCTACTGTTGCCCTGCTGCTACTACACTGCTGCTTTTGCCTTTTCTTGTTCTTAAGCAGCCATATCTACAGTTAGATTCTGTTTTTGAGCGTTTGTCCTCTTGTCCTCTTTCTATGTTGAGTGATCTTATCTTTTATTTTGACCTCACACCAGGAGCTTTTTGCCAAAACATCACTTAACATATCCTTATCAGTTAACTGACCGGTGTAGTTGACCAAAGGGTTGTTTTTGTTTTTAAAAAGCAAACACTCCTTGATTTCAGTTCTGCATTCCTAGAATAACAAATCATTCAAGAATTATGAATTGTGCTAATTGCTCCAATAAGTGCAGCTATAAACACAGATCTTGTGGTGTCGTGTCTGAAAAAGTTTGTGTTATATATACCTACAACTGACAAAATGTTTTGCAAAAGAGGATACAACTGGATTATTCATCCTCAACTGTAAGGTGTAGTACACTTCACTCTCCAAATCCTCCACTCACACACAATAACTCAACTTACAGATATTTGTCCTCAAAGCATTGCAATTTCCAGCTGCAATGCTCTGCAAAGGTGACTGATATCCCAAACATGTACCTTCAGAGTACGGATTCAATTTTTCATTAATTTACTCAGAAATATGAAGCTTTTGTCAGGAAAGCTCTTGAGGGTAATACCTGCTTCACAATTGAGAGGCTGATTAAATGAAAAGTGGCAGTGTCATACACAATGGTACATTGTGCAATTCAGTGGCACAGCAGAGGTATTATGGCTATTTTGGAGATATAACCTTCAGTCAGTGGAACCAAGGTTGTACTGTTCATCTAGTACAGTGGAGTGGGACAAAGCCTAGCCAACAGCTGAATGTTAATTGCCTCGAACAGTAATAATAGTCTTTGACCATCAAAAGAACTCTTTTGTCAACATTGCAACTTTCTTTATTTATTTCAATTTTTTGAGTCATATCCAGACAGAAAACACACTGCAATATTTGTAAAATCTTTGAGGGCTGTTCTTATGAAAACATTTGACCCATTCTGAACTATGGTATAAAGATTTTATAAAGATTGTGAAAAGTTGCTTTCGCTTTGTATGTCAAAGTTTGTAGTCTTGGTAGTTTTTTAACAAAGGTAAACATCTGCAGGTAAACATCTGTAGGAGCTTGTATTACTTTTTGGTTCCTAACCAAGCCAGTCATAAACGCTATTATGTTTTAGATTTCCATTTCCAAGTGTAAGTCCCACAGAAAGACAAAGCAGAACTGTTTGCATCTGTTAAAAAGCAGTCAGCTTTGCAGCAGGGAAAATTGGTCTTCAGAAAAGAATGAGGATATTAAGGTGTCATACAGCCTCCAAAGTCATTTTCACCCTGTCAGCCAACTATCATTGTCCAGCAATTTGTTTGGTGGTGCGTTGCTCATAACTCAGGGCTACCTGCAGTGAAACTACCTCAAACTGTTCAATTTCGCTGCCAAAATGTTGCAACGTGTGACCTCCAATGCCCTCCCATGAATAATTCAAACAAAAAGAAATACTTGTCGGAAAGATTATGAAAAAGTGAGACCCCATCCCACCATTAGTGGCTCAACTGTTTATCTGCATAGAGAACAACTTTTGCATTATTCAAGTTTCTTGGTTTGTCACTAGTTTAGTATATTAGTTTTGTGTTTATCTATTTTGATTCAATGGTCTGTAATCCAAACATAATTAGAAGGTAGCCCCACAACTGAACCAGGAACCATAGCAATGAAGACATTTCATGCTTAATTTGATTGACTAAATGTATGGAACCTCTAAACATGAGAAGATCTATCTGCTTTATTTGGCCATTCACAATAGAGAGACACAGGAAAGATGGCTAAGAGAGGGGGCAACATGAAACAAAAGACCCAGGCTGGATTTGAACGCAGGACGTCACAGTTACATGTAATGCATTCTATCCGACTGGGCCACCAGTAGGCCACCATTATGCCCTAGTATTTTTCAGCAGTAAAAAATATAACCGCATATTGAATTTCAAAAAGGTTATTCATTCTACAAGTTTACCTAAATAATGCAAATTTACCTAAGATATAAATCTATTACTTGATATGATAATGTATCTATTTGCACCCCTGCCAATCTGGATCCTATACAGGCTCTTCCAATTCCTGTGGTTTTAAATAAGTGGCTCCTTCAGACGCTGGGATGGAGCAGCCGTCAATGGCCAATACAAGATCTCCAAAGCCATACCCATGAGCCCTGTTTTATTACTGTTTAGTTTCAGAACGTTGGGTGAAATCCAGGATTTTAGGTTGTACAGGCAGTTGACAAGGGACTGGGGAGGGACCTGAATGGTAAAGTTAGGTGTCGTCAGTATAGCAGTGGAAGTTGAGGCCATGCCGGCATATGATCTGACCAAGGGGGAGCATGTAGATAATGAAGAGGAGGGGTCCAAGCACAGAGCCTTGGGGCACGCCTTGGTTAACTGGGGCTGGGGTGGATCTGGAATTGCCGATGGTGACGAACTGTTTCCTGTCGGAGAGATATGACCAGAACCAGGAGAGAGCAGTCGGAGTGAGGCCCAAGCATTCAGACATGCAGTCAAGGAGGTCTATGGAAGCGCATAGGGGACTTTATTAAAATGATAATGTAAACTTGAAAATGAAAATGTTATTCCACAATAGCATTATAATTTTCCACATATGTATGTGTTATTTGAGTAAAAATTAAAATGAAAATGCAATAATCCAATTTGTATTTGTATTTGTATGTACAATTTGAAATTGAAAATGAAAACAGCATTTGACATTTCATTTTCAAATATTCAAACTCAATACACATTGTGTCATTAATGTATGACTGCAGTAGGTTTCATGGTATTCGTACTACTTATGGAAAATGCACCCACTTTCACATTGCCACTCATCTAGATATAACATTATGCAAGAGAGCCTGAGCTGATCCTCAGATGTTGGGCAATTTTAACTTCAACGTACTCAGGAGATTTCACTTCTGCTGACATACACTAAAAGCTTTTTTGATGAGTTATCTGATTTACCTGTCCCATAAGAAGCAAACCTGCTTGATTTTCATCAATTCCACACCATAGCTATGAAGTCCAACTTCCCCTATAGTTCTGGAGAGTTTACCTCCTGTAATGAGGTGCTGGAAATCAAACTAGACCTGATTCAGACCTTGGCTACAATAGAATCAGAATATCAGATTGAACCCAGCACTAACAGAAACTCTAAGAGACCTGGATTAGATTTTGTCACTGGAGTGGCTGGGTTATTCAGAGTGCTTTTTGAAGAGGGGTGGTTAATGTGGCGCCAGTGTGCATTCTGCCGCGCCAAAACCAGAGGATGTCTGCCTCTGGGGACTCAAAGTGGTGTATGTGTGTGTGTGTTTCAAAGGGGGTGCACTGAGCTGCAACCTGGAGCCCATCCAGATTATCCCTCTATAAGCTTCAATACTCTTGCGTGTGGTCCACACACACACACACACACACACACACACATAGACACACACACACACCTTCAGCAGCACTCGATGTCAATGGATCCAAATGAATAGTTTTGACTGATCCTCTTCCGGGTCCGTAAGCTCCCTGGTTCTCTGTTATGAAATTTGTTGGGTAAGCTGAAACTTGTGCATCACATCACTCAACTATACATGAAGGTATAGCATAAGCACTTCAGCATAGCTATTCACTGTCAGCATATTGGAGTTTATAGGTGGTTGGGATGCTCACTACTTTAAAAAACACTTTGTCAACCACCAAATTGTAGTGGTGACAGGTTGCGAAAAAGTGACGTTTTTAGAGCTTTCAGCGTGAGGCTACCCAAGTGAAAAGATAAGGCAAGATAACACAATCTGAGGGAAAGAGACATCCCAGGCATCAGTTTAAATAACGGGACACGTGGACTGCTGGGCAAACGGGGATGCCATGTTGTAACATCCCTTATTTTTAAAGTCAGAACTTCTTTGTTGACAGAGTTATGCAGCTAAGTTGAGGCACAAATGGCCTAAACGTGTATATCTAAATGTATATACAATATAATGTATATTTTCATAGAATTAAAACTGAATAGGTAATTCAAAATTATTAATAAATAGCTTTTGGAACACAGATAATTATACACTCACCGGCCACTTTATTAGGTACACCTGTTCAATTGCTTGTTAACACAAATAGCTCATCAGCCAATCACATGGCCGCAACTCAATGCATTTAGGCATGTAGACGTGGTCAAGACAACTTGCTGAAGTTCAAACCGAGCATCAGAATGGGGAAGAAAGGGGATTTAAGTGACTTTGAACATGGCATGGTTGTTGGTGCCAGACGGGCTGGTCTGAGTATTTCAGAAACTGCTGATCTACTGGAATTTTCACGCACAACCATCTCTAGGGTTTAGAGAGAATGGTCCGAAAAAGAGAAAATATCAAGTGAGCGGCAGTTGTGTGGACAAAAATGCCTTGTTGATGTCAGAGGTCAGAGGAGAATGGGCAGACTGGTTCGAGATGATAGAAAGGCAACAGTAACTCAAATAACCACTCGTTACAACCAAGGTATGCAGAATACCATCTCTGAATGCACAACACGTCGAACCTTGAAGCAGATGGGCTACAG
>OOFE01010825.1:9030-22434 GCA_900323365.1 Monocentris japonica
CCCTCAGCCTGCTCTGCTCCATGGCCCCCAGGTCCTTGGGGACCAGCCAGACTTCAGCAGAGACACCCCCTACCCCCCCACACTCTCTCTCTCTCTCTCTCTCTCTCTATTCCTCCCTCCTTCATTCCCTTTCTCCCACAATAGCCCATCCACTGATCCCCAGGGAAACGCATGAATATGGAGGAGGCTGCCCAAGAAGCACGACATACTCTCTCTCTCCATCCTTCTCTTGATCAGTCTCTCTCTCTCTCGCTCTCCTTTTCACTCATTTATTTATGTGGATACCTGGATTGTAAGCTGCAGGCACTCCCATCCTCCGTCCATACACATCACTGACAACAGTGTGCTGTATGAATTCTCTGGAAGACTGCTTGTATAAATGTGGATGACAAAGTACACAAAGCTGTTCTTTCTTAGTAAACAATGGATACTGTTAAATAAAGCAATACAGGAATACAGTATAGGATCGATGTGTGTTTCAGTGTAGCGCTTTCGGCTTCTGACCTGATGCAAAAGTCCATAGAGTGCATGTGTTGTGTCAATACAGAATGCACATTCTTCCTTTGTGTGGCCAAATCAGCATGTAACTCAAGAAGACTACAGACTGCTTTGTTTTTCACAAACATGCAAGTCTGTGTTCCTGTTGACAATGGCTGACCTCCTTCTGTAACCAGCTGTTCTGTCCACTGTGCAGAAACACGTGCATGCATACAGTACACACACACACACACACACAAGGATTAATATGTACAGACATACACGCATACTTTCTCACACGCACACAGCAACATGCAGGCACACACACACACACAGGTGCAAACACAGTTTCCACACAGAGCAGCCTGCACATTGCACACAGAGAAGCGAGTGTGTGGGCAGACCCTGGCAGGGCATTGCTAAGCCTGGCTGGTGATTTATCTCCATAGTGAAAGCTTGGGCAGTGAAAGGTTGGGTCCTGCCAACCTCTGTTCTTCTCTGACCACCCAGTGCCCACGTGTGGCACTCAGGGGCACGCCTGTCCCTTTCAATAACCTGCACGGAAACGGATTCCTCCAGTGTGTACGTATATATGTGTGTGTGTGAGTGCGTGCCTTGAAACAGGGCGGCCTCTACCTCTGCCGTTCAACAAGCACGTCTAAAATACACTCGTTTTTACTACAGTGTGTTGCAAAATGCCACCACACCAGACACACAACACCATTTATTCTTACTATTGCAGTATGTGTTCATACAGCCATGCACCCATAGTAGCACATAAACAAGCAATACACCTGCACACACTTTCATCCCAGAAAGCTGGTCCTTAAGCACCATAACAACCACAGCCACCCAGCAGTCGTTCCCGTCACTGCCGTCCGTCCCAGTCTTGTTACCGCTGGTACATCATTAGAGTCTCACACACAACCAGAGTCCTGGAATAGTTTCCTAGCTGTTAGTCTAAATAACAGTCCTCTGGGCATTAACTTGAGTCTGGCCAGGCTGCTAGTAATGACTGTTCTGGGTTTATGGGCAGCAGGAGAGGAGGGCAGGGCCGAGCCAAGCGTTTCTCCCCGGAGTTCCTGCTTCTAATCGGGACACTGTACGCCGTCGTCCACTCGAGAGTCTCTTCATTCAACAGGGCATAAAGTATGTTTGAGCCATACACACTCGTAGATGCACACCCGCATCGGTACGTGCAAATGTGCGAGAGCAGTTACAAACAAGTACACACATGCATAATAGTACATTTTGCATTACATTTTACTTTTTAGGCGTTTAGCTGATGCTCTTCTCCAGACTGACTTACAAAGAGTGCAAGAGTTAATAAGCGTAAATCCCTAGATCACCAAAATTACAAGCAACCAACAGTAAGGAGTCTGAGGGTCGGGGATCATGTACAAATAGAGGTAAGAGCTCAGGAAAGAGGTAGAAGGGATTTATTTTCTAGAGCAATTAGGGAGTAGAGGAGAAGGCAATGTCAGATACTTCTTGAAAAGATGAGTTTTTCAGCCTGCAACGGAAGATGAGGAAACACTGTGCACACATTAATTAACCAAAACCAACTACTCAGCAAAGCATTCATTCGTCAGACACAGACACACACACATACACACACACACACACACACTCGCAACTCACATCAACAGACTGCAATACTCACTCTTGAACGGCGCGGGCTATAGACAGCGCAGTGGAGCCAGTCTCATTAACACTGTCCAAGGTCACGTTTGGCAGGTCATCGTCATCGCTGTCACTTTTGATCTGCCGTGGCGACAGGCCATTGGGGTCTGTGTGTGCTGTGAGGGCGGGACACAGACACAAGTCAGACACATGATACTGAAACCGACACTGGAAACTTATGACGAGGTATATCACATCATGTGCACTGGAAAGTGTTTCCAATTGAACTGTAGTAATCAGCTTCATATATTGTCTTCTCTCCCATCTGTTTATCACTTTCCCATAGCTACAGAAAACAATTACCCTGCAGCCACACTGAATATTTACTTGATTTATCCAACCACCACAATGATAAACCACAGTCCTTTAGATAGTTTTGGTGTGTGTGTGTGTGTGCGTGTGTGCTGGAAGGGGGGCAAGTTAGGAGAGGGCCTTAGTGAAGACCCTGCAGGCACTTTCAGTCAGGAGCTGTCAATCAAACAGAACTCTCAACCTGAGGGCAGGACATGAAACCATGCCCTCTAGTCACAAACACACACACAGGCACGTACACACACACACACCCAAACACATACACACACGCATATTCTTTATCAGCCTCCAACCTCCACCCTGCAGATAAGGAGCTGGGTGGAACTGTTGTTGTTGTCTCTGACAGTGGGTGGGAACACTTGTGCTAGTGTGTGTGTGTGTGTGTGTGTGTGTGTATGTTGTCTGAAGAGTGGGAAGTCCAGGGAAGTTAAGTGTGTGTGCATGCATGCGCAAACGTGCGTATGCATACTGCAACTGACAGAGAATCATATTCATGATCATGGTAAACACATAAAATGCCTGAAGAACAGAAGGGTGTCAACACATTAATTCTTTGCAGTGTCCCTTTGAAAGCACATCCTGGTTTTAGCATGCTTATTATTTTTCCAGCATGGCTAACTAGCTTTCTTCTTTTCTTTTGCACAGTAACCAAGAAAAAACATGCTGAACTTCAGATTGACCAGCATACAATAACCATGACTCACGATTGAGCCAGTGAATGCAGCGTTCTCTGTCTCACAACAATGAACTCTATGAGGAAGTCACATCTATTCCACAGGTTGTGACAACTTCTGCCATGGTCAACTCATAGGATATATTACCAGAGCCTGCAGCCATTTTGCCCATTCTGTCTCCATGGACACAGCCTATGTACATCCTGGATACTGAAGGGACGAATGTCGAAGAAACAAAAGGCCTGACTAAGACTACTTGTCAAATAAAAATCACTGACAAACAATTTGATTGAACAGCAATAAATTAACAAAGTAATCCAAAAAAATGCAGAATAAAAGTACAATACTGACCAAAAAAGATACAGCTAAGAACTGAGCTGTTGCTTCTGAAGAGGAAAACATCAGAAACACTGGATGAGCTCAGATGTTTTGGCACTGAACTCAGCAACATCCCCAACTCTGCCTGGTGCTTTTATAAGCTATCAGGACACCAGCTCCTCTGCCCTCTCATCCGAGACTGTGGCCATAATGGCCCATAATAAGGGTCTAGAGGCAGGAGCAGTCATGGTGTTATTACCGGGGGGGCATAGATAATACTACAACTCTGCTGTAGCTTTTGCTTTTATGAGTTCTTAGCTCTTTTGCCGAGCAAGACAAGCAGAGTGGTGGCCAGCTCGCCTAGGCTATGGAAAACCAGTAATTAGTTAGAAATGCAATGTGTGTTGGAGAGGGGTATTTTGAGCGAGGGACACAAAGGAGAAGTGGTGGAGAGGTGGGCAGAGCCCTGGATTTCTTTCTTTCTCTCCTGTTGTTTCCAGTCAAGCCCTGTTTCCATGGCAACCTCCTGCCGGAGACAGGGAGACAGCAGTGAAAGGAAGGGTACCCGCCCTCTCTTAAAAGAGGATGGCCAACCTGTGTGTGTGTGTGTGTGTGTGTGTGTCTTTGTGTGTGTGCGTACGTTTGTTTGTATGTATGTTGAAAGCTTCAATATGGCTGAGACTTTCATCGCTACACAAGGTTGTTGGGTTTGCATCAACCTCAAACATTTGTCCAACCACTAACCAATGGTAACAGTGTCAGTGCTGAAGTCCAAATGAGGTGGGACAAAAAAATAACAATAAATATCCTAACAGAAATATCAAATACATAATATTCTTCTCCATTGTAGCACTTTATATTTCATCTGCTAGAACTGTATTGTAAAATACGTGTAGGACTGGGTCATGCTGAATCACATGAACTGTCCTGTAAAGTCAAATGCACTGTTCTGTTAACAGTGACTGCATCCACCACACCCAACACTGATTCCATTTCTTTCTTGCTTGACGCCTTCAGACACATTGGGCAGAGCTGACGTTGTACTGTTTATGTGTGTGTGTGTGTGTGTGTGTGTGTGTGTGTGTGCGTGGGCGTGCATGTGCCATCCATCTTCAATATCCGTCCACACCCTCTTATGCAAGCCTTGTTTTTCCTGTCCTTGCTTCTTTCCTCTCCTCTCCTTGGGAGCAGACACCCAGAGTTTAAAACGCCCATCTCAGTGGACCACCCCACCCACCCAGCCAAGTGTGTGTCTGTGTGCAGCACATGCTGTAAGTACACACATCTGTGTCTGTGTGTGCTTGCATACATGCATGGGTCTGTGTCAAATCTGAGCCGGTCTGTCCATCCAACAGGGAGTGACAAGAAGCAACCTCTGATAAACAAGCAGCCTCTTTTACAAACCAACAGTTCCTCTGTGCACAGCTCAGAGGTCCACACCAGTGGACAGAAACACCCAGGCTCACCCAGTGGTTTGCAGTAAAACCACAGCCTGAGGGAAAACCAACGCCATAACACAGGGCTCAGTGGAGGCTGGGCCAGCGAGGTCTAAGACACACAGACAGGGAAGACTAGCATATCGCCAGCCAGCCCCAGATGTGTGCTTCTGGTTAGGAAGAAGCCAGCGTCTGCCCTGGCCCTGGTTACCTGCATCAGAGGCCATGTAGGACAGCCAAGCAAAATCTCTCTCAGTAAAAGATGGAGCCTTTCATCCTGTAAATCTCTTCTCCATTCAAAGGGGGAGCATTAGTGCCTGAGGGGCCGACTCTCAGAGCACACACACACGTAGACTGCCATTACAGTGTTGCGTTTTTTCATGTCTGTCTTGACTGTAGACGTTATCTGGACAGGAGGGTGGATAGGGTTGGGCAGGCAATTATACAGCTAGTTATATACAGCTTATGCAAGCTTTTACATCCCAAAGACCAATTGCAAGGTCACTGCGAGGCCAAGACGGAGATCTGTCTCTATGTTTGTGTGTAGCCACCTATGACCTGCTGTTACAATAGGAAGCTGTGGTGCACCTTGTGTGCAGTACATAGTTAATGTATATGTGATTCTAATTTATTAGCAATAATACAAGTATGAATTTTCTTTACAACACCATCAGAGTAATTTCAAAATCAGAATGACTCTTTCACTGTGGTTGAGAAAACAATGGAGAATAGAAATCCCAATAAGAGTTTCATCCATAAGAATAGTCAGTACATTCAGAGGTCCCAGTCTCACCTTTGCCGTGGCTCTTGACCTCGTCCAGCAGAGGTAGCATGATGGCGTTGTTGAGGCTGGAGGGTGATCGAACGGCAGTGGTATACATGAGGGGCAGCGACTGTACCACAACTGGGATACGATGAACATGGCTGGCCAGCTTCCCTGCTCCCTGCAGGCTCAGAGGGCTGGATGGAGGGGGCGGCACAGAGTGCAGAATGTGCAAATACTGCTGACCTCTCACCCCGGCGCCAGGGGCAACCAGAGGGCCTGGCGTGAGCACCGAGGAGGCTGAGGTGATGACTGATGGAGAGCAGGAGGAGGATGATGACGATAAAGAGGATGGGGAGAAAGCAGATGTGAGAGGGGAAGATGAGATGGTCGTGGAGGTGGTTGATGATGAAGAGGGGCGGGGTTTGTTGATTGACAGGTCGACAGGCTCGGTCTGCGTGTGGAAATGCGGGTCGTGAGCAAGCAGGTCTTCCGGGGGTTCAGGTTTGACTCTGCTGAGGAGGAGGGGGACACCGTCCATCGCAGGGTAACGGCGTACTTTGGGCAACTGTGGGAGGAAAAAGAAACACTGACATCAGATCTGATCAGCAATGATTGATTTTATGTTGTGGCCTTAATGCCTTGAAACCTTACCCTTACCGTACCTTACCCTGTTACAGTTCCTCAGTAACATAACAATACGAGACATAATGGGTGAAGAAACCCTGAAACTCTTTACTCACAGTCAAAAATAAAATTATATTACTGCTCATGTTCTCCATAATTTGAACTGTACCTCATCAACCAGTGAGGCCAGAAACTGATACGCTGATAAATTCAGGTCAAGGAGAACTGCTGTTGTGTAAGCATTCGGCTGCAGGGACAGTACTGTTTGATGGAGATGTCATGCCATGTCAGCCAGGTATATGCAGTGACATTTACTGAGAGGGGAACATAGTAATTTCCTTGCTCATCCAAGCATTTCACTCCCCCTGTGAAGTCTCCTTGCCTAGTATGATGTCATACGCAGACGAAATGCAGGAGTAAAGATGGTGTCTCTCTCTCACTCCCTCCCCTTCACCATCTCCTCGCTCTTTCTTTCTCTTGTCCTGGCGTTGGTCGCTCTCTCTCTTTTCCTCCTGCTTTCCATCACTCCCACAGAAACACAGATCTCTTGGCCCCACTCATATCTCCCCTAAATCTCCTTTGTGACGGTGGAAAAACATCATATGGGCTCAATTTCCTGACCGTCTCTCTCTCTCTCTCTCTCTCTCACAGCAACTGGCCTCCTAAGGCCAATGCTGGTGGCTCAGTGTGTCCCTCAACACATCTTTCCCTTAACACCAAGCAGACTGCAACGCAACCGCTCCGTCTGTCTCCACAAGTTTCATGAACCTGTTTACTTGGAAAAGAAAATGGAGAACACACACAGAAGAGTAGCGCCAGTCATTCTGCTACTATTTGTTCCTCGGGACTTTTTTGATATCAAGATGATATCCAATCTTTGTTTACCTACACATCATCACATCTTTGGAGGAATCACAACACAAAAGAGTTTGCTGTTGTGCTTCCTAAAGAAGCGGCACTAATCAATTTGGTTTCCAACTGCCTACAATAGACATGATGTCAAATGGGCCATATTACATGGAACGTAGCTGAACTAGGCTGACTGTGTTTGGTGTAGGAGGGCTGCTAGAGTATGTGGTAAGTGGTGCTGATCCAAACAGCGTAGCCTGTCAGAGTCGCTGGCTGAGTCACAGTCAGGCCATCAGGGAGACAGCAAGATCCTGGATTTCCACTAATCATATAGGAAAAGATCGTTAAAGCTGAGGGGAAAACTCTTAAACTCTGTGTTCCGATCGCCGCCGCAGCAGATGTGAAAAGTATTCTGTACGGTGGATTTCATCCTTGCTTTTGTTTTTTAGACTCACATTTCTTTCCCCCTCTGTAATGCTGGCTGAGCGAGGATCTGTGGTGAATTACTGAGCTAGTGTGTATTCTTTTGTGTCGGAGCCTACTATTTTTACTCCAGACTTGTACACTCATTTTCAGCCTACAGGAAATGTTACGATCCCATGAATCAGCAGCGCTTCTCCCTGTGAGTCGGAAAAAAAAAACCCTACGCCATGAAATATGCCCTCTGGTGACCTCTGAACCTTTGTGGGGGTCAACTCAGAGTCAGAGGTGTCAGGTCAAGGTTCATTGCACATTATTGCCTGCTTCATAATACCATCTACCAAGTGCTTTGGGTAGAGTTCGTTACATGGCTTTGCTTATGTAAAAATTATATAAATGAGGGGGAAAAAACATTGAAACCAATCAAATTACCTTTGATTGTTTCCTATGGCTTGAGAGAGTAAATAACATTTGATATCACAAATCAAATGAACTTGTATCAGGAGGGTTCACTTCTTTAATCTGTGGTCCTGTGATAAAGAAATCATCAGCCCTCCTTCATGGGAAAGAATTGGGATGTCTGTTAAGCTCACAAGTCTCTGTTGTTTTTATAACTATTGCATAGCAACATATTTCACTTCAGATTTCCTCTAGATAACCAGAGTCACTGCTGACCTTCCTTGTTAGGGGAGCATAGATCAACCATAAGGCCCCTCCAGTTTCTTAGCACCCTCCAGATCATTAGTGGCTACAGTTCATCCACTGGGGACTGGTACTCCAGGCCTTTACCACCATTACACTTACATGGTCAATTTCTACTGATGTTTGTGATATCTAACGTCCTCCGTGCTTTACCACATCCACTCCTCATACAGGCTCTCTCCACAGACCCTCGGGCTATTATCTAGCTGCTTTTGCGCGAGATCGCCCTGTGTTTGCACATGCTGTATAGGATGGCAGTGTCACAAAGTGCCTGGAGCTACGCTGCCTAGAGGCTTTAAAGGCATTATTGCCTTTATTTTGCAGTGTTGTGGAAATCCCAGAGTGCATTTGGTTTGCTACTGAAACCCTGCAGTATTGCCAATTCTTCCTACCAGTGGCTGAATACAAGAGGAAAATATCAAAACCAAGGAAAATATATCGTGTTACAGATGACAACCATAACTGTAGTCTGAATAACATTTTGAAATTATTTCTGGTTTGTAGCCTGTTTGTTGGAGGAGTGCAAAACTATGATGATCATAGTTTGGAATTTAGTCAGTGGCCCTGATAAGATGTCAAATAGGCCAATCCTCTGTGGCTCCTGTGTGAAAAGGGGAACATTGATGTGGAAAGGTCAGAATAACAGGGTGTGTAGAGTTACAGAAAAGTGAAAAACAGAAACGTATTTGCATGTTGCCTTATACAGATCTCAACAAATGGAAAACTCCAGCCACCCCCACTCTCACTTTGACAGACACAAATGCATTCTTACCTACACATATTCACACACATGCACACACACATATACACTCTCTCTCTCCCTCTATCGCTCTCTCTTGCACACACACACACACACACACGCGCGGACATGCTCCACCCCGACCCGCCTGCCTGCCTCTGTCCTCACGCCATTGTCTTTATTAGGGGATACTGGTTAGGAGGGCAGATTTTCCAGCCCCTTGCGGGTGAATTGTCTAACGAGGCAGACCATTTCCAGCAAGCCCTTGGCCCCCCGCCACCCAAATGAAGACCACATTTCTGCAGCAGTCTAAACTGTCTGTCTGCGTCTGCCGTTTAAAGGGAAGCTCAGTCAGTTAGGGCGAGATTGGATCTCAGTGCACTTCAAAGCCGTGTGGGCTGCAGTGCTCACATCCTGCCTTTGACTGACATCACTACACGTATAGAGAACGACTTGAATCCCCAGCCATTAGGTAGATGGGCAAGGCCACAGCACTCAAACACTTTAGCCACAGCTCAAAGCAGGACACTCAGAGAAAGTAGCCAACTGCTTGCCTGCCGTTTCTGTCAGGTCCTTACATGGGGGGGAAAGACAGATTCAATTCTTATCAACACCAAGCACCTACACCATCAAGACTTTTCTACAAGAAGTGTGATAACCTGATTGGTTTTCAGCAGCTGGTATTTTTCTCATCCATCAAGCATTAAAACCCTCAGGTTCTTCTCAACAGAAATCGTTCAGCTCTTCACCCACAAAGTGCTATTAGTGATATATTAGGGGGCAACAAATTATTGATAAGACATGAATGGAAATCAATGATAACTGAATACAATTCATCATGACTATAAATTTTAAGTGGCCTGCACCCATTGCACGCACAGCTGTAGCAGCAACACAAAGCCCTGGTAACCTAGCAACAGCTTCTCCATAACAAGACCACTTTATTTCTATGTATGTTGGACCAGAGAGCACTTTACCGATATGTGGGCCAAAAAAACCCTGTACCAGTAACTCTGCTATCCCTGCCATGATCAACACAGAATTTGCACATCACCCATGTCCTTTTACAGAACATTAGAGACAAATAATTTAAAAAGTGGGTGTAGTTTGATTTAATAAAATGAACAACATGAATTGTACATTATAGCCTAGTTTGTAGACTTGACATAACAGTGTAAAATAAATCCAGCAGCTCATTCTTTCCCAACTTTCAGCTCATAAATTACACTAACAACATTGTTGGTGCAAGTGTAATAATTTAATAATACCTACAAAAAGGTTTGCAGTGAGATTCAGCTCCTTCTTTGCTAGAAATGAATTGTATTGAGAAAGTGTTGAAACTTGTGTGTGGGATGAAGTGATAGAGAAACACAATATAGAGGCGGCAGAGAGCTGTAAGAGACAGAGTATAGGCGTGCGAGAGACAGAGGGAGAGATGGAGCAGTGATAGTGTTTGTGTAGAGGAAGAGCACAGTTAGTTTGTGTGTGTGTGTGTGTGTGAGAGAGAGAGAGCGTACATGTTAGTTTGAGAGACAGAAGAGCAAGAGAAGATGGAGACAAACCGAGAGACGTAAAGAAACAGGAACAGACAGAGATAAAGATTTAGAGTTTCCCGTGTGACCCTCCCCAGAGCAGAGACTACATCTGTGCATTTACCCCCAGCCAGCGCAGACTCTCTGCTGGCCCCAGTCACCTCACTGGAAGCCCCCGATGCATTCCTGCTCCAGCTGTGGCACCTCCTCCACTCCTCCTCTGCTCTCCCCGTTCCTCTCCTCCTCCTCCTTACTACCATGCTCTCCAACCACTCCTCTTAGCCCCCACACTCACTCACTCACTCACTCGCTTGGGCCTGGGAGTGATTATCGGCCCATCGCCGGCAGGAGGAAAGAAGGAAAGCAGGAAAAAAGGGAATTGTCTGGAAAACAACTGCTCTCTTACCCCTTGTTCCGATTCCAGGGGCTCAGCTTTGACTCGGACTGCAGGCATTCCGTCAAGCATTAACATCCTGTTGCTGGGGCCGTCTGTGGAGGAACACAGAGGAGGTGTAAGACGGATGTTTTAGCATGACTAAGCAGCTCACACACTCCTTTACACACACTTGTACATGTACAGTCTGCATATGTTCACTGCGAAAAAAACACGTTCTAAATATACATGAATGCATACTTATGAATCATGAAATATTTCAAAACCAACAGAATTTGACAGACAAAACATGCAGACAAACTGTGCACACTTATAGTATGACTCCCTCATCCACACAGATGACATTCTGCAAAGATGTCTAAATGTTACATCGACCTGCTGTACTAATAACTCTTCATAATGCTCCATAACGCTCCTCTTGCCTTCAGTCTTCAATGGAACATAAATGACACCTTTGTATAGATAGATATAACTCAACAGCACTGGCAATAGCACAACCACACAATGTTTGCTCTCTTAAGCACTGACATTGTCAAGCAATGCATGCCGCCTAGCACTTAAGAACAAAAGACATAATAACATTGTACAGTGTTTATGTACAGTAGACCTATGCAAGACATTCAATCCACTCGCTGTTTTGCCTTGCTGACATGTTGCACAAACATGCTACTGAGAAAATATTCTAAATTCTTGAAGATATATATCACACTGGAGAAGTATGGTGACGTGCACGCCCTCACACACACAATTACACACACTTCAACAGAGTACATCTGTACATTCATCGCCCCAACCACTGCTTCTGAGTAGTGCAGTCCTATAAGGTGGGCAGCAGTGCCCAGCTCCTCAGCTCCGTGCTGTGGCTTTAAGAGGGATACGCTGATGGAGCCAATGACAACAATGCATGTTCCGTATCCCTCAGCTGGGGCCGACCTGAGGTAACCCAGCCTCTTATTATTTTAGCAGCAGTACATGGAGGAATGTGAGCAAGGCAAACAGACTCTAAACATCTCTATTACTCTCCACTGCTGGCACCAGCAGCAGGATGTGTGGCCCAAGCCTGCAGTCAGCAGCACCAGGACCATCCTGACCACTCTGGTGCAGAGAGAGAACTCAGTCAGCCATGGCTGACCTCTATTCCCTTTACCCTGACCCAGCCATTTCCCTGACCACCTAACCATGTAACTCAGTTCAAAATAATTCAGAAAGCCAACTATCATGACAAAATCCTTGTGGTTAAACAAACAGCTCTACCTAACAATCAAGTAATAAAATCCAGTGAGGATTTTATTTTTATTTTAATTTAATTTAACCATTTAATGGTGCATATTGTTGCACTGCCTCCTAGATTCTAAAGCTAAAGGCTAATCCTGTGTTTGTGTGTGAGGGGGGTAGAGAAGGAGGGAGAGAGGATTTTCTCCCTCAATCTGCAACCCCCCAGATCTCGCCTCTCAGGTCTAAGTCCCTCAGGTACCCTGGCTGTGCTGCTATTGTATTGTTGTCCAGGATGTCCTTCGGCTTCAGGTCTTGGTAGGCCCAGATAGCGTTGCCATAGTAACGGCTGGGCGGGTGGAGCTGCTGCCTCAGACCAGCCTCGAGCCATGTGTTGAGGAGAGGAAGAGGAGAGAGGAGAGTATTAAAAGAGGGAGAGAGTAAGGTTTGTTTTCTTCAAGATGACCATCATTTCAGCCAGTTTCTCCTCTTCAGAAAGAAACATATTTTCCATTGAAGAGACCTTACAAATAAGGTCTTGATCTCCCCACAAGGCCCTCTTACTTTTGTCAAAATAATCTCTGCCGTATTCTGACAAATTCAAAAGCCTCTTTTGATAGCGCAAAGGTTTACCACATCCAAACTCATTAAACACCTATTCTAAATGGACTTATCATTTCCGTAAAAATGGAAATCCAGAAACCTTTCCATCTTCTACAGCATGGTACAGTGAGTACATTGCAGCACATTGCTGGAAGGCAACAGTCTACCCTCTCCAAGTGTGTCTACAGTCCAGTTAATCCAGTGGTTTGAGAAGACCTTCCTAATGAACTGGCTTGCAGTGGGCTCCTCATAGGAAATCAATGGCCTGTGCATGCCTCTGCTTGTGGCTGTAATGACCAATGAGCTACCAGCAGGGAGGGAGACTTAACACTGAGTAATGAGTTAACAGAGTGGTGCTGTGCATCGAGGAGGTCACATCGGAAAAACAAAGTCAATTGTCAACCACTTTTGTTCCCACAAAATTGCTATCCCCATGTTGTAGTCTAGTGTCAGTACTTTCGGATCAGACGGAAAACAGGAAGATGCAGTTTGAAATGAGGAGAATTTGTTCAAGGAAATAAAGCAATGTGTATAGTGTTCTCTATCACTAGATTTGGTCTGCTGGCAGCAGGGGTTAGGGAGCCAGCAGTGTGCTGTCCATCACGAGTATGAGGCTCTGTGTGTGGGAGATGGGGAGAGAGAGAGAGTGGGGGGGAGAGGGAA
>OOFE01010829.1:0-24169 GCA_900323365.1 Monocentris japonica
GGGAGGGAGGAGGAGGGGGGAGGAGAGGAGAGGAGGAGGAGTGAAGTGAAGAGAAGTGGAGTGAAGTGAAGTGAAGCTTTGGATCTGTGGTGTATATTTCTACCCTTGTCATCCTCTGAAATTCTCTCCCCTTATTAAAAGGAAAAGTCCCTTCTAGCAATGCAAACCCTGTGCTCTGAAATGCATCAATGCATCAGATTAGTTTACTAATGCATACTTGGTGAAGGAGGTTGAATAACTTGAGTTTCACTCTTGTCGTCATTGGATGATTGATTTCCAGCTGCGGAACCAGACCACCAATGGCGGCTTTGGACCCTGGGCGCCATGGCAACCCTGCAACAATGACGATGGTGCTGATGGTGTCAGTTCGTGTTTATGTCGCTCCAGGTCATGTGATAGCCCCACCCCCCGCTGTGGAGGGAAGAACTGCGATGGTCCTACCATCGAAGTGTCCAACTGCTCCAGGTAGAGAAAAAATATTACATTTTTATTTAATTTATTTTGTTATATTTATTTTTGATCGCTTGTCAAGTCACAGGACTAGTAATATACTGTACTATTAGGAAAAAAGTTAAAAATAAGGCCTACAACAACTACATAACAACTAATAATAGGATAGCATACTTGAAAAGACAATATTTTCATGTAACTAAAATGAGGTGGAGGTTACTTAATAATTGGTATGATAAATTTATGTCATAAAGATTATATTAACTTGAAAATGTTGATAGAAATAAAAATGTGGTGCAAACTGAGGTTAGGTAGGCTTGTAACGTATGCAGGCCTGGCATATTGCCGCCTCAATTTCTCAGTACTACAAAGCTAAAATTGAAATTGTCATATGGCAAATGAGCCCGGTCCAGGATCAGGCAAGTTCCTAACATTATTCTTAAGCACTGCTATTGTAGCAACAATGTCCTGATTGACTTTGAAACATTCACCTCTGGGTGCAATTTACATGTTGAAAGGATGAGAGAACGATCATGAACGGAAGGAATTTGATTAAAAAATGTAGGTGACATCCAAGCTCTCCTTGTGACGGGTCTCTCTGTCTGTGTCTGCAGGGGAATTGGCCAATCAGTGTTACTGACAGCAGAGCTGGTACAAAGTGCTTAGGCACCTTTATCCCACTGGATAGCTATGCCAGATTTAATCTGAGGTGTCGAAATTGAATTGTGCTTTTGCAGGAAGTTGCAATTAAATCATGAGGGGTGCTACCTAGAAACAAAGCACTTAAGCAAATTGAAGGAATGTGTTTCCCAGTCAAATTGAGCTCCCTGTATGTGTTTGCACTTCACATTTCCAGAATCCTAAATTAGAGCAATGATTAGGGATGCTGTCTCTTTTTTTTCCTCTGGTGAACCATTATGCATGGTTTGATTCATTTTGAAACTTGGATTTTAATTCTTTTTGTGTGCCTGTTGCCATAGAAATGGAGGCTGGACGCCCTGGTCATCATGGGGACAGTGCAGCACGACCTGTGGTACGGGTTTTGAGCTGCGCCAGCGTTCTTGCAACAATCCCTCACCCCGACATGGCGGCCGTGTGTGTGTGGGGCCAAGTAGAGATGAGAGGTGGGAAAACCAGATGTATTAATAGAATTACGCTGCTAACCTTGACAAATGCAAACCTTGATACACTGAAGCCTGCGATAGACAAGTGCTTCTTTCCTACCAAATGATGAACTCTCATTGGGTAGAGCTTGGCGCTAACACTGCCAGGCTTAGAGGTTTGACTCCCACTGGGGCCACACATGCTAAAATTGTTTGCAAAGATGGTGCTGTAAGGTGCTTTTGATAAATGGTGTAGAGATTCCATTTTTCCTGTCTTGCTCAGCTCTCTTGTACAGTGAAATGTGTTGTGTTATTTTTCTGTTATTATCATCAATCCTCTCACAACCCACCTCCCCTCCCCAGGTTCTGCAATGAAGGGGTGTCCTGTCCCCAGCCTATCTTCTGGTCCCCATGGGGCTCTTGGACCAAGTGCAGCACTGAGTGTGGTGGAGGGGTCCACTCCAGGGTCCGCACCTGTGAGAATGGCAACAGCTGCCCGGGATGTGCACTGGTATGAAACGCACACACACACACAGATATAGACAAACACACACGCCTTGCACCCACCATGTGTATCCTAGATGAAGAACTCTTCTAAACCATGATGGGTTGTGTAAAATGGTTGAGTGGAGAGCTTGTAGACCCTCCAAATGCTGCCATTCCCTCTCAAAAGTGGACGTTTCATTAATTTAATGACAAATTGTAATTAATGTCCACTGAAGCCTCATCTGTCTCAGCAAAGAAAGACATGGTGTTGCTTTAGCTATGTCAGTAGGTATTGTTGATCCTCTGTGTGTTGGAGCTGAACAGAGAAATGATTTCTGGTGACTAGTAGTTCTCTTGCCTACCTACATTGAATGCACTTATTGTAAGTTGCTTTGGATAAAAGCGTCTGCTAAATGACTGTAATGTAATGTAATGTAATATACTGAAGGCATCATCGCTATTGAGGTGAGCAGGTAATGACAACAGCTTTTACTTGAACTCACGACTCTGAATGGCTCATCTGTGGGTCCAGTGGCACCATGTCTGCTGTTGTTTACGAAAACGTCTGCTGAATGTCAATGAGTTGATGTCAAATGAAAATGTCACATTTCCCCTTTTTGTGCATAAAATGCAGGATAGTTTATGTGGCTGTGTGATTTATGACAGTGATTCACAAAGTAGGGTTTGGGGACCCCAAGGGGTCTTTGCAAAATGTGAATAGTTTAATTTCACATATAAAAAATGTAATACACTAGAAATAATCACAGTTAGACAATGACTATTCTCCCCACGTACAGTGCCAACAGTTATAAAATTTAATAGTAAATCAATGACAACAAAAATATAAGGGATCCCTGGGATCCCGATCAAATGGGGGTCCGTGGCCCAACCTGTGTCTGTTTGGGGAGTCTGTGAAATGAAAACATTTGAGAACCCATGTTCCATGAAACCTGCTTATAATCATGAATCAACTCCTCCCACTTTCCCATACAGGAGTACAAGGCCTGTAACCTGGAGGCGTGTCCAGAGGTGAAGAGGAACACCCCATGGACCCCCTGGATGCCCGTCAATGTGACGCAGGGCGGGGCCCGTCAGGAACAGAGGATGCGCTACATGTGCCGCGCCCACCTGGCCGATCCCCATGAGCTACAGATTGGACGGAGGAAGGTGGAGACACGCTTCTGCCCCAATGACGGCACAGCAGTCTGCGAGACTGACAGTAAGTCGAGAGACAGATGCAATGGGGTGATTCTCAGTGGATCTCTGAATGTGGGAAGATACTGACTCAACATTAACTATAACTGAACTATATCTGCAATCTGTTAGTTTTCAGTAAGAACCAATGGTAAATAAATGCTCAGAGAATTGAATGTTACAACCAGAATTGATTTTGTATTGTGTGTTCTAAATATCAACCAAGAGCTGGACTGATCTGAGATCTGTATTCATGAGCACAAATGGACACACACCCATACACACTTGTATAAACATATTGAGAAGGATGCATCATGCTAAAATCTCTCCCAGCAGGACTGTGACATGTTGAAAGGGCCCTCCTGCTAGACCTGTAAGCTCCCCTACATGCTGTTAGTGACAGGGTAACAGTCCAGCACTGCCCTCTGGCACTGTTTGTGTGTGTGTGTATGTCAGAGAGAGAGAGAGAGAGAGAGAGAGAGAGAGAAGGCTGTCCAGGGTCACAATCCAGCGCTCTCCACTTGTGGCTTTTCCATGCACCCCGCTCCTGAATCGATTACCTGTCGCCCCCTGTCAACCACCTGGGGGGTCCACATCGACTCTGACAAACTGATGAAACACAAACAGGGGGGACTGTGGGGTGAGACAGAGAGAGAGCGTTTGAGAGAAGGAGACACAGAGAAAAATGCCTCTTCATGCCAGTTCATACTAGCAAACCCATACAGATTGAGTGGCTTTACAAATATTGTCAATGAATCTGCATGCTTGTAACCTTTTAGCAATTTAATATATCATCAGCAAATCTAGTTTTTATGTTTTTTGTTTTTATTGAAACCTATTTTTTTTCTTTTTAACCAACCCTCCTTTCTGTAGCCCTTGTTGAGGACCTACTGAAGACACCAGTGGTGAGAGTGGCAGGCATTGGCTGGTCATCATGGGAGACCTGGTCTAGCTGCTCCCAGAGCTGCGCCAAGGGCTACCGCACCCGTCGGCGAACCTGTGCCGGCCCGGAGGGGAAGAGCTCCCCCATTGCCTGCCGCGGTTCCCCCGTAGAGTACCAGGACTGCAACATCCAGGCGTGTCCTGGTGAGGGAGGACACACAAATTAATGTCTGCTGACATGTAATACAGACTGATGCTGCATTCACATCATATGAGAAAGATAGGAGATAGGAGCTTCCTACTTGAAATTGCTGTTCATATCAGCTTTCAGGTATTAAATACTGAATTCTGATGTCACCAACAAGGAAATACTTTGGTCAGGTGTAGGCAATGATATATTCATTTCAAATAAACAAACGAAATGATCATTTTTCATGACGTAAATACTTCATTTGTCCCATATGCAACATGACACACACAGACATATACTGTACAGTCACTTAGCTATTGGCTTCTTTCTAACCCCATATATGAGTTTGTAAAGAACAGACACCCCCAGAGAGAACAGAGAGAGAGAGAGAGAAAAAGAGAGAGAAAGAGAGAGGGGCCGGCAGGGTGGCAGAAAAGTAAAGTACTGCTGAGTGGATAATAAGCTTCATTAGCTAATGGTTACCAGCAGCAACAACAGCAGTGGAGGCAGAGCCCTTGAGCAGATGAAGTTAGCGTTCCAAGCTCCTCATCAGGACCGTAATCAGCTGACCTAGAACTAGGATGACCACAGGTTTCTGCACTGACAGGCTGCACTCATTAATCTGAACTCAAGCAAAACACACACACACGTGCACAAAAGTGGTGCATGCATTCACACAAGCTGGTATGCACATCCACACATTACTGCTTGTAACTTGCATATGCATGCATGCACACACAAGGCCTGAATTTCTTTTAAGAGCTTACCTTAAATATTGATGACTAGTATCTAATGAATAAATGATTTATCGTTGGTTTGTGCAAAGTTGATCAAATCCCCCAGTGTATTTTAATACCGTTAATGGTACCCATATGAAAGCTTAGTGGGTCAGCCAAAGTCGAAGTTAACCGGACATGCATAGACCCAAGGAAGCCCAGGAGAGCTGGCTCTGCTGTGCTGTCTAGGTTAGACAGGTGGGGAAGACAAGGCCAGTGACAAAAGAGAGAATGAGTGTGAGAGGCAGGCAGGCAGGGAGTCAGCAGGTCAGTCAGGTAGTCAGCCATTAAGTCATTCAGACAGTCAGGTAAGCAGTAAGATACTCAGTCAGTAAATCAGCCAGTCAGTCAGTAAGTCATTCAGTCTGTCGGTCAGGCAGTCAGGCAGTCAGTCAGTCAATCAGTCAGTAAGTCGGTCAGGCAGGCAGGCAGAGTGGTGTCTGGCTTTGAGAGCTAGTCATAGTTAAGTAGTCACAGCCTGCTTCGCTCTCAGCATCGCACTAATCCACTAAGCAAATGGAGTTCTCTGCGGCACTGTGATGTTACCTGGCAACCCTCATTCTCTCAGTCAATCAGATCGACACCAGCCAGTCAACCAGTCATGCAATCAGTCAGTCACACTAAAATAAAATTACATGAAACTGTAATGGTTCCTGTGAGAAAATTGGGTCATTGCAGCAGTAAATGATAGCATTTATCAATTACAAAATAGGATATCAGCAATAATAGAGTAAAGTGAGGTGGTATGAAGTGTTGAAAATTGTATGAAAATTACAGCATGTATGCAATGTGTGCAAAAATAACAACAGTAGAACATACTGAGGAAATGAATGAAAAATATGTATGACATGAAAATAACAATAATAACAAATGCAGAGCGGAAATAAAGGATAATGGAAAAATATGTGAATTATATATAGTATGTGCAAAGTGTGAGTCATACCACATTAACAAAAGAAATATCTGCTTGTGTGTGTGTGTGTGTGTGTGTGTGGGGGTCCCAGTGAGCGGGGCCTGGTCCTGCTGGTCCTCCTGGTCTCAGTGCTCAGTGGGTTGTGGTGGCGGTCACTACCAGCGGACCCGCTCCTGTAATAACCCTGCCCCCACCAACGGAGGGGACATCTGCATTGGACTACACACTGAAGAGGCCCTGTGTAGCACACATACTTGCGACGGTAAAGCCACTCAGTCAAACACACACACACACAAACATCACCCCACTGCTTGTGGTCCTTCCATCATGCCCACAGGCAGGCAGGCAATCAAAGTTTCTTTTCCATGTCATCCCCTCCACTATATCACTTTTTTCATCTCCTTCTAATGAATAAACCAACTCTTAGATAGATAGATGAATAAATAAATAAATGGAGTCATACTGAGAAAACAACCCATCCTCCTGCTATTTCATTCCCTGCTGTGTTACTGGGGCTTTGAAAAAAGCTGCGGGCCGGGAGAAAACCTTGTGGCACGCCCTTTGGAAAGGTTTTAAACGAAATCCACTACGGTTATTTATTGTCTGTGCAATGCGAAGTATCTATAGAAATAGCAGTTTTCAAAAACTTTTTTTCTCTTCTCTGAAGCCCAGCCTTGCATCCCCCACCCCCTCATAATGTGTGAAGTGAGATGTATAACATGGCCCTCCATGTCCCTCCCCACTCCAAATCTGCTCCCACAAGGACACTGAAACATTTATGAGAGATCTGCCTGCTAATCCAGGAAAGAAAGTTCCAGCATCAGACCTCGTAATAAGGTTCAGCACAACTCTGATTAGAGCATGGCTTTAGTATAAGCCAGCCATTTTCCTTTTGTTTCATTTAATGTGATTTCTAATCTTTTCTTTATTCCCTTTGTTGGAACACAAAAAAGGTTTGGGTAAATATTCATCCTTGGAAGTGTGTGTGTGTGTGTGTGTGTGTGTGTGTGTGTGCAGTGTGTCACTTGTGGTCCTGCGTTGTGCAGAGGATGGATGCCTGAATTAAATAGCTGTTTCCACTTTTTACTCATCCACTTTTCATTTTGAATTAGCCCAACTGTCATTCACAGTGAAAGTAATGCTTACAGTCAGCCTCCCTGGTAATTACAGACAACGGAAGGTAAATGGGTTTCTGTCTTTTCTCTCCTTTCGCCGAGATGCTAATCAGCCTTCTTCAAAGGGTTTTTTTTCTTGTTTGATGTGGGCTAACGTCTCCCGTTAGGCCTGCATGGATTGACTGTCTGCCCCACTAATGACCTCTTCGGCCCCAGTCTGTCTCCTCCGCCCGTTCATTTATTGACAGGCACAACATTGGTCATCTATTGGGGTCCTCCCTGTGCCGCTACCGCCAGTGCATGCTCAATCAGACAAAGGCTGGCTGTCAGTCAGAGGCTACTTGACGCCCCTGTCGCAGCACATTTGATTAAAGACACCACCAGAAATGGAGGACAGCAGGAAGGATTGTTAGGACAGAATACTAAGGAGGAGCCTCAGGCTGATGGGGCACAGCGTTACCTCTGACTCTACAGTACAATCACGCAGGTCGGTGCAGTGACGAAAATAAATGGAAATAAATGAAGCAATTAAAGCAGGCTGCAGTAATGGATGGTTATTAAACACAGGAGGCATTTGAGCTGGTCGGAGTGTGTTGTGTATTTTAGATGGGCTTGAAGCGAGAGGAGAGCAGATGGTGGAGCCTGAGCAGCCTGTCAGTGAATGCCAGACTGATAGGAAAGGTAAAAGAGGTGGTCCCGTCATAAAACCCTGCCTTCTGCCTCTACTCAAGCCTTCGCTGCCTAAAGTGTACACTTGAGAGCACCTTGAATAACAAACCTGCGTTTTCATCTCCTTTTCATTGCACTAGGCCATGCCCACTGCACTCCAGTGCTTTTAAATATGGGAGGAAAGAGTGCAGCAAGTGTACACTTCAAGGCGAGGGGCTAAGAATTAGGATTTTCTTTTTACTCTTGGGTAGGAGCCTTTGTTTACTGCTGAGGCGCCTGCTGCGGGGATACAACGCGAAAGCTTGGCTCAGGAGACAAACATCTCCGCTATGCACTAAACAAACTCTGTGGGTTTACTCTCCCAATCCTGTTTACTTCACAAACACTTGTTGGTGTATTTGGGCTGTTTGGCTGGCCGGGACTGTTTGTGGCCGCAGGGCCAGTTTGTTTCATGTGCTCATAGCTTGGGTGAACAAGCTGATTTCCAGTCAGGGGTTTCACATTGTCTGAGTTTGGGTTTGTACTGACTGTGCGTCTTAGTCTTTTTTTTTCCTCTGTGTGTTTTAGGTGGCTGGATGGCCTGGTCGCTGTGGTCGGCCTGTGATGATTCAGGCTTGCAGATGAGGAGTCGGGTATGCGGGGCTCAGGGCAACATCCCGTGTTTGGGGAACAGCACTCAGCGCAGAGACTGCAATGAGATACCTGGTGAGTCAGCCAGCCCTGGGATTCAAACTTCAGTCTGTCATCGTCAACTGTGTGCTCAATGTCATAGTCACGCAGCATTCAGCATTATCACAGTCTTCATCCTCGCCATTATCATTCACACACATGCGCACACACCCCAACATGCACACACACGCGCGTGTTAGTTGTGTGCGTGTCAGATGTCCTTTTTGACGACCTGATTTGCTTCTATTTAATTAGCTATCATTAAGTCCCGGTGAATCCGACAAGTCAGCGTGTGCTCCAGCCGGCCACAGAGCACCTTGTTATGCCGATGACATCCTTACAAAGTTTCTCCTGAAGTGATCTTTCGTGGCCTGCCTGCATCAGACTCACCAGGCTCAGAATACTTAATGAATCCAGACCATGGCGATTAATATTAATGGCTTGTCACAACACCGAATCACATCTAATTTTATTGCAAATTTAGACGAGGCAATGGATGGATCTATTAAGGTCACTTGCAGGGGAGAGGCGGTTGTGAGGAAGCTGAAAAATTAGCCCAAAAAAATTAATCAGGGGACATGTTGGCATTGCAATTAAAACATTGACGGGTCATCCTCCCTGCTCCCTTCCCCTTCACTCCTAGAATTAGTGGAGGGCAAGACGTGTTTTAGGTGTAAATGATTGTCCTGGTGTCAAGTGGTGTCTGTATCCTTACAGAGGTTCAATCTTAAGGAATATAACTGTTTATTTCACTGAACGCCAAATTTGTTTTGGACGACAAATGAAAGGTTTGGAATTTTCTGATGCAAAAGTCTCCCCGGACAGGTTGCACAACATTCAAACCACATTTCTATTTCTCATTTGGTGTTTTTGTTTATACCTCCGCATGTGTTAAATCCCCTGATGTTACAATCACTGGTTGTTGTTGTGTGCTGAAGGCTGTTTCTCCGGGGAGGATAAGACCCTTCCAGTGTGTGTGTGTGTGTGTGTGTGTGTGTTCGTGTGTGTTCGTGTGTTCGTGTGTTCGTGTGTGAGTGTGTGAGTGTGTGTGTGTGCGTGTGCGTGTGTGTGTGTCTGACCCTATGTTCCTCTCCTCTCTGCAGTCATTCTCCCTGCATCTGGCTTTGATAAGGACCAACACTGTGGAGGTAAGTGAATTAACAGCCACCTACGCTTTCTGCGTGTGTGTGTGTGTCTGAGTGCAGTACTTTGCCTGTATGTGTTTCCACAAATGTGTGTGCAGGATATGTGTTTTCATGCATTATGTGTGCATTTTCATGAGTGTTTCTTTGTATCCCTGCCACATAATTCACTTCCATCCATTCACTAGTAGGTCATATAGTGGACGCTTACTTCCCTGTGGTTGATGTACCTGGAAGAGGGCAATAGCTGGAAGACATGCCATGTCCAAGTATTGAATTATAGCAGAAGGAGGCTATCATGATAGCCTTTGTGTTTCATGTGCTGAACAATGGTGGGCTCACATCAAAATTGCAGCCTTTTTAATAAACTCAAAATAATAGAAAATATAGAAAATATAGAAATAGGAGTATATATGCACTGTCTTTGAAAAGAAAAAGAGATGGAGAGATTGGACCTCTACTTTTTGTTGTCTATTTTGTGGACAAAAGGATGCACATGAGTTAAATGCAGTTTGACCATCTAAATTCTGTGTGTTTTCACCTATATTCTGTAAGAGCTTCTGGAAGAGTTTCTGTATGTTCTTTTAAATGGAAAATAATTGATTCTGGACTTTTTTAGCACATCATAACTAAAATTACAGATTTGTTTAACTCCAGTGTTTTTACAAGCATTAAGCGGTGTTCACATGAGACATTTGGCATCTGTCAAATTCTCAGATAAATATGCATTGAAACCACCTAGGATGGGTTGTGGAACGCAGCAACGCAACCTTTTGAAGCCTCACTGGCTGATGAAATCCGTTAGTGGATGACATTTACCTCTGCTCCGTCAAAAGTTCAACTAGTTTCAACATTTTTGACGGACTGGCTTGCAATATTTTTACACACTGCACTCCATCAATGCGTCAACTTACAATAAATACATGGGATATTGTCTGTTTTTTGATGCATCACAAATTCTCATGTGAACAGGGCCTTACAAATGTAACCAGCCTCAATATACATGTAAAACTCATGTTTAGCTATCAGATCATGTGGTCCCTCCCCTCATATTACAAAACAATAAATGTCACCATGAAAAAAGTGTTCAATTGAACAAATCACTATGTGATCCAGTATAGTGGGCAGACAGTGTTTCAACAGGGGATGCAATACTGTAGACTGGCCCTGAAATAACACTCCATGTATCTTCTCATCTCTCAGCATTCACCTCTATCCACCTGATTGCCACGGGTGTGTCCTGCTTCCTGGGGGCGGGGCTGCTGTCCTTCCTGGTTTATGTGTATTGTCAGCGCGTCCACAAGCCTTCGCAGGAGTCGGCCGTCATTCACCCCACCACTCCCAACCACCTCAACTACAAGGGCAACACCACACCAAAGAACGAGAAGTACACCCCCATGGAGTTCAAGGTATGGGATTGTCCGAGTAGAGACACATAAAGTGTAACTGTGATACAGGATATAAATGTTGGGCATTCAAGGGTAATGAATGCAATTCATGTTTTATTTAGCACCTTGATTCGTGCATTTATCTCAAAAGAACACGAGCTGCAGAAGATTAATTACTGTTCATTTCTATTCTACTTGGTCTTCTGTGGGCCTTTAGCCTTCTTTACCTGCCCACAGCCCGAGTCCATGCTATAGCGCTAGTCAGCCCTTAGCCTCCCTCTGCTATCAGTGCGAACATGTATTCATATCTCAAACAAGCCGAGAAACTAGTGAAGTCCATCCACTTTCTACACAAAGCGCTGATGTTGACCTTGGTTACCTTCGTCTCCTTTTTTGTAAGCAAGGCTTTTGTGTGGTTTTACCCATCGGCAGCCAATCGCATACTACCATGGATTAATCGAAGCCTATGAAGCTAGTTGAGGCAGATAGCTTGATTGGCGCTACATTCCCGGATCAGTTGATGTGTCAGCTGAGCCGGTGAATTGCCATCATCAGTTGGGCGGTCTATTTAAGCTGTCAAACTCACTTGCTCATTCTCTGCTGCTGCTCACCCTGCTGCCACTGCTGCTGCTGCTGTCTATGCATCTCACACCCCACCACCACCCCAGCATCCACCTGTGGGCTCTGTTTCTCCATGGTTCCCCATGGGGGGGGGTTGCTATTGATCTCACACTTTGGGACGGCCTTAAATTATGCTTGGGAGGGAGTGATACAAAACAGAGCCTTGACGCCAAATAACATCTGCGTTTACATTTATTCTCATCAAAATTCTCATATTCAGTATGTGAGTTGTCGAACAAACTAAGATGGTGCTTATTGATCAGTAGTCATCATTCACGTCAACATATGAACAGGGGTCCAGCCTAGCCTTCCCTGGCAACCTGACAGCAAACCCCCGCGGTGCTAACCAAAATGACCATTCACTGGGTTTTAGATAGTGTCAGTCTCCTACTAGTTGACTGATGTGTTGTTGCTGTTGTGCTGTCTGGGCATGGTGATGAGAACCACTGTAGGGCTGAGATCCCTAGCTTATTAACTTTAATGACCGGGAGGAGAGGCTCGACTCTGCTGGAGCTGCTACAGGGCTGCCGGTCACTCACACAGTTTATTCACAAAGCTCCCTCTCCTCCAGGCCAATTTATGACGGCCACCGTTGTGTATTTCACTGACTCTAACCTGATTACCTTCCTGCCTTGGGCCCCGAAACTGTTCAGATGGATTACATTAGTCTAATGCTTTCTAATGCTTCCCGTGGAAAGTGTTTCACCTTATGTTTGGCTTTTAGACTTAGCAATTGCATTAGAATAAAATGTGTTTGTTAGCCTTGTTGTTATAAAAGGGAGCTGCGGTAAATCTGTGCCATCTCATAAATTTGCGTATTGATTATGCTTGACATGTACTAAATTAAATTTGTCAAAGTGGTCCGCCTTGGTTATGAATACACTTGCACTGCACTAGCTGTAACCTCAAGGCTAGTGGAGGTATTTCATTCACTTGGTGGCAAGAATTACTGTAGTATTATATGTATCCCTGGCTTAAAATGTAGAACATGATGTGCAAATCTGCTGTTTTACAGTGGCATGCTGATTCTCAGAAAATGTTCGGTAATGTGGCATAAAATATTGAATATCTGAATCTAAGCTTAACAGTGGGAAGTTTCTAAACTCCGTCCTCCTCTTTTCCTCTTTCCTCCTTTCTCTGCTGTGTCTTTCCAGACGCTGAACAAGAACAACCTGCTACCTGATGAGAGGTCTAACTTTTACCCGACTCCACTTCAGCAGACAAACGTCTACGCTACCACCTACTATCCCACGGCACTGGGCAAATACGACTACCAGCCCAACTCCTCCCCTTCCCCCTGCAGGACCTATAACCACAGCAACAACAGCTGAGACACGCCCCAAACTGACCCTCCACCCCCTGCCACTGCCCCAACAGACACCCCCAACGCCATGGTGATGTAACTGAACTGACATGAACTGAACTGAAATGTTCCTCAGATCTTGGCCAGGTTCCTCTATTCACCATCACCTCTCCATGCTCCCATAGTCTCTTCCGCATGATAGGGTTTGTGTGTTCAAGGGCATATCTGGAACATTCCATTAGCCCTCAGGAGGGGATATGGGTTTGGACAACAATGCCCATGTACTTCTGTCACGGTGGAGTCAGGGACTTATGCAACTGGCCGAGGGTATGTTTTTGTAAGGGTCTTACAAATATAGCAGCCTCAACTCAGTGCTTTTTGTTGGGATCCAGTGGAAAACTCCAGCATGATGAGTTGTGGTGTTAAAATATTGCTACCGGAACACCTCAGCATAGATGTTGTTTCCAACATCCAGCGCTCCAGAGATGAACAGAACATTAAAAAGTAACACTTCCCTGGATCCGAGTCTCATTTGTATGACTCTCCATGGCAAACCACCACGTTATCAACCCATAATGACCTTTGAGTCCCTCAACAACAAAAACAGTTGCTGAGAACAAACAGCACATATCATTTTGTCCTTGCTTCAGTGCGGAAGAGCAGTGAACAACCACAAAAGAGAGAACTCAATGAAGTCGATACTCAATTAAATTAGAGATCAATATCAGCCCTTTCGTTCGCGGCGGTGAACGCTCCCAGATTCGTAGTTTTTCATGACGGAAAAGATAAGAACTTCAGAGTCAATAAGGTTTTTGGTTGGCAATGTGGAGCAGCTACTGCAGGACTTGGCGCACTGGGCAGCGGTGACTGTGTGACACAGCATTACACATCATTACTCCTCACAGATACACAGTCGGAGAGAATGATTCTCTAAACCTGCTAATGAAGTCTCACGCCTCATTGCTTTTGTGGACAAGGATGTTAGCTCATAAAGTCTGAACGAGGCAGAGCAAGGGGGTTTGTGGGAAACAGAGTCTGTATGGACGGCGTACTGTACATAAAGCTTTTGGAATGCCTTGGGTGCCTGTATGCAATAGAGAGGGAGGGGCCAGATTTTTCTTTCTATTTCTTCTGTTTTTTTCAAGAACGGTGAGGACTTTCTTGATTCACCAATGGATGCATTAATTCTACTGAGTGCTAAATGGCTCGGTGGTCATATCAGATATGGCCAGTGTGCTGAACAACTGGATTGGGTTTTCTATGATGATACAAGGTAGAATAAGCTAGTAGAGTGGCACTTGTTTTGTTTTTTTAATGTTTGTTTTTTTTAATAAGGTGAGCAGTATTTGTTTTATGCTCAAATGAGCAGTAGCATAGTAGGGAGTATTTTGTTCAAACAAATAAGGGATAGCTGATTAATTCTTCTCATCTTTCACTTCACTGCATGGACACGTTCCTTTTTTTTCTTGTTTTTCAGCAGTTTGGCAAACATTGCGTCTTCAGCTCATGAAATATCATCACATAGGAAAAAAGATACACATAGAGGCAAATAGGCGCTGTTGAAAGAATCCATTAGGTCCCTCTCATAACAATAATAAATCATGCTTGCTTCTAAGCATGTGTGAGGATGACAAGCGTGTGTGTGTGTGTGTGTGTGTGTGTGTGTGCGCGTGCATGTGTGTGCGTGTGTGCGCATGCGTGCAGATGTGCACACGCATGTAAGCTTGAATGAGCAAGAGGGTAGCTCTGTATTTTGTACAATGTAAATGCTTTCATATATATTACTATATATGGGGAGATCTGTAAAGAGATTTGTGCACATTTTCCACATTCTGTTGACGACACTCCTGGCATTCTACTGGTTTTTCTATGTTTCGTGTATGAGATGTTAATCAATGTAAGTTAAGGAGAGCCTCTGGCCGTCTTGGGTGGGTAAAAACACTATTTATAGTCAAAGCTTGGTTTATAAAGGGCATTTCACAGCTGAGCTTTATTTTATTATTATGCCTGTTCAAATGAATGCTAACCCAGCGATGCTTTTCAGTTCAGCTACTGTACACGCACGAGAGACGAGAGCTCTATCTGTATATAGGAGAGACAGCCTTCTGCAGCCCATTTAATGACCCTGAAGAGGTTAGGATCATGTAAATGTACCTGTATATTGTATAGCTAACACTGTTTGTTTTAAAAGCCTTATAGTTGTTTAAAAAAAAGTGCAGCAGCTAAGTACACACCAACCATGAGGTTTGTTTGGGGACAGAGCTCCACAATGTGACCGATTGACCGTAACTTATAACCCTTCCCAGCTGGTTAGACACATGTTGGGTCTGATTGAAACACAGATCAAATTTCCACTCTGCTTCAGCAACACGGCATGAAAGTCACACAGCCGTAGCGCGACAATATAAGAGAGAATTGATTATTATATACTAAATAATCACATGTAATGCCGTTTTAGCGTTAAAGTTACAGAAGTTACATATCTACTATAGACTGACTGTACGACATGAACAGGTAACGTCTTCTGTGATTGGTCTGGTTTGAGCTCTGTCCCCTGTGATGTGAGGCTCGGTGCCCTTCTATGCAACTTACCAGGTGTACTGTTAGACCTGTCATGTAGACTGTAATCACTGCCTTTTAGACACTGTGAATTTTTTGGTACTCTATATTTTTGTATATTGTACATTATAAAGGATAATAAACCTTGATGCCAATACAAACCTATCACCAGTTTGCTATGTATGACAATATGGCTGAATGAAGGCTGATACCAGTACTCATTTTTTTGTTGTTGATTGAAGCAGCTGATAATATTTGTGCTGATGTTTAAAATCTTTCAATTCCACCATTTTGAAGTATTCCGTGTTTTCCCCAGAATGAGTGAGGCAGATTTCATTACAGGTTTTACAGACTGACGCTGCTGTGTAAAGTCCTCCCAACCCTCACTGAAATGATATCTCTGGTCAGTCATCTGATAGGAAAATAATAATAATAAAAACATATCCACTAGCTGTGGTCAGGGAGGAACCTCCATGTCAGAGGTGGATGACAGCGACAGGTCAAAAATGTGTGTGTGAAACTAGATTTCATTGTCATTTTTAAAACTCATCATTAATGGTTACCCACTTATCTTCATCTGGTGCAGGTGCTGTGTGGTAGACGTTTGCTGCGTGTCTCCAGTCTGTTGTTTTTGTGTATATGCACATATCTGTATGTCCGTGCTTTTCAATCTACCGTGTATCACGTAAGTGTATCCTCACCTTTCAGCTGACGAACAGACGAGTGCAGTGCTGGAATCCCTTACTTTTCCATATGAGGAGAGGGGAGATGGATGGGATGAGTTAGGCAAGTAGTCAGAGTATGTCCAGCAGAGTGCCCATGGATCACTGGTGGTGCCAATGGCTTTGACACCAGTACTTTATCGTCGTACTCCAATGATGCCAGCAAGCAGAAATCATGCACAGACCCGTAGAACAACCGGTGTCATACAGGAGAGTTAAAGAGGCTAAATAAAATCTGATACAATATTCTGTATACAGTCTGTCTTTTCCACTCACATGAATTACAGAGTTTGTTTTGTACACTGGGGGGACTATATCATTGGCTGACAGAAGCGAGAGCAGCCCACTCTTCACCCACACACACACACACACACACACACAAGGTCACATATACATTCTTCTCATTTGGTTCAAGTGCTTCTCTGGCTTTACCTCTCAATTAGATCGAGCAGTCTCTCCATGGTTTTATTAATGATCACAGTGAAAGCATGAATCAGCCGGTATTCTGCTGACAGACAGATGCTGTGATCGGCATGCTGGTACCCAGCCAGGGAGGTCACCGGCTATGGGATGGAAAATGCTGGGAGCAACTCAGATAAGATGTTAGGAGTCAGGGAGGAGATGGTGATGAAAAAGTGGAGAGGACGTGAGGGCAGCAAGCCTCTCTGTACCCTTTATAATTCACCCTCTTTGCGACAGTGAAGGATGAGAATAAGTCCGGAGGGAACGGAGGAAACCACTAGCTTTGCTTTGTGATGACTACTGATGTTAATGAAGAGTTCTGTTCCAAATTGAGATATCAACCATCCGAAAAATGTGACAGCTGTTCTGACAAATGGAGCATTAGTGTGAAAGCAAAATTCATTGTGGATTATCTTGAAAGTTATAAGCTACTTGAACACATTTGCTTACACATTAGTAACAACAGCATAGCATAGTTTGAGAAACCTCAAACACAACAAGCAGCCAACATAGATCACAGTTGTACAATGTGGCCATCTAATGTCTATAGCGTGATGTAGTGTTTACATAGGAGGCAGTCTGGTTGTTTGTTGTGTTCTGTGGCGTTCCGGGAGGCTGCCTGGAGACAGACGTGTCTGTGTCTCTGCACCACGGGACAGGATGGGCAGATCACACGGCCGTCTGAAGTTGCAGCCAGAAATTGCTCTCATCGTCTGGGGGATTGAGACTTTGTCGCCTCCCTCGTAACAGTTCTCAGTCCTCTTCCATGGGAAAACAGGGAAATTGTTTGACATGATTCAACAGCTTAGCATTAATCCACTAGCCACTTCTTCTGTGTGTATGTGTTGTATGGAAAAGGCTGCCTGGGAGGAGCTCAGTGGGAATCAGCAGTATTGGAAATTTAATCAAAGGAGTCAAGAAGCCACCAAAGTACAATCTGTTGTGTAACAACATCAAGCTGTCTATTCAAGCTGCTCTCCCTAATCAGACTGTTGATATTTTATTATATTTTATTATGACCATCAAAACAAGCAGTCTCACTCAAGTTACTGCAGGTAAGTTCATGCAGTAACTTTAGCTGTAAAGTCTTGCGGTCATAAGGTCATATTGTTGATGGAGGAGTTGGGAGGCTCTCCCTGCATTCTCCTTCTAATAGGATACGATAGGATGGGTAAATGGTGCCACTAGTTAACCCGGACCGACAGAGAGGGATGAGTAGGAGAGACAGAGCAGGCAGTGATTAAGGGTCCTCTCCTTCACAGCCCTCCTCCTAATAAAGCAGAGAGGGGAGGCCAAACGATGTTAAATCACCTCCAGCGCCTCCCTCTCATACTACAGAGCCAAGCCTCCAAGTTCAGCCATTAAAGTAGCCGCTGCAAAATGGGGGCTTTTTTCCAAGAGGCTCATTTGATGAGCATTCAGGTTTATGGTAGTTGCGCAAGGCAGAGCTTGAGTGAGCCATTCGTGTTTTATTTAATCTACTTAGCCAGCTGACGGAGCTTATAAAGGCTGGCACGCACACTGAGTGGCAGCAATATTGATGACGAGGTTGCAAATAAAAATGCTGATGGCACAGAAATGTTGATGGGGGACATGCACACCTCTAAGAGTGAAGCTAGGTAGCCTCACTGCTCCCCCTGCATCTGAAGGTATCGTCAGTCATAGAATGTAGTTAGTCTTAAGTAAGGACATGACTAACTACATTCTATGACTGACCATTTTCAAGTATTAAAAGAGCCATACAAATGTATATTTGTTATCTTATAAATTGAGAAGTATAACAGTCCTAAACCATAAACGATTGTAAAATGTCATGAAGAATTTACCCCTGCCTCATTGTCACAGCTAAGGTAAAGTTCACACCATGTCCATGCTCATATATGCCCATAAGGCATAAACTACTTTTAAGGTTATCGAGGATTTTTCTATGAAAGCATACTACTAGTGACATTTCTTAAATAAACACACCGTGATTTATTTTCAATCCATTGTCATGGCCAGTTTGTTTGGAATATAGACCTCCAGTCACCTTCTCCCTGTGGAGGCTTAATGCACCCAACACTACCTAGAGAAGCTATTAGCAGTCACATTAGCTTTGCAGATCTTAGGTGACAAGTGTTCAACGTGTTCAACGTGAATCATTTATACTGCCTAGGGCTTCGTTTTTATAGCAGACTTTTTATGCCCCTTTATGCCCCAGTATACAGACGTGGACAAATTTGTTGGTACCCTTCCACGAAAAAACAAGAACCCACAATTTTCTCTGAAATAACTTGAAACTGACAAAAATAATTGGCATCCATCATTGTTTATTCCATATTTAATAGAAATCAGAATTTGCTTTTGATTTTTGATTCAACAGAATATTTGAAATAATAATCTTTCTGAGCAAACTGCTCCAGCTGTCTCAGGTTTGAAGGGTGCCTTCTCCAGATTGCATGTTTCAGCTCTTTCCATAGCTGTTCGATAGGATTCAGATCAGGGCTCATAGAAGGCCACTTCAGAATAGTCCAATGTTTTGTTCTTATCCATTCTTGGGTGCTTGTAGCTGTGTGTTTTGGGTCATTATCCTGTTGGAGGACCCATGACCTGCGACTGAGACAGAGCTTTCTGACACTGGGGCAGTACGCTTCACTCCAGAATGCCTTGATAGTCTTGAAATTTCATTGTGCCCTGCACAGATTCAAGGCACCCGTGCCAGACGCAGCAAAGCAGCCCCAAAACATAACCGAGCCTCCTTCATGTTTCACAGTATGTATGGTGTTCTTTTCTTTGAAAGCTTCATTTTTCTATCTGTGAGCATAGAGCTGATGTGACTTGCCAAAAAGCGATCAGACACTGATGTACTTTGACCTTGGAGTTCAGCTTGTACCTCTTTGTCCTTGGCTCTTTTTCTACCATTCGCACTATCCTTCTGTTCAATCTGGAGTTGATTTTCCTCTTGTGGCTGCGTCCAGGGAGGTTGGCTCCAGTCCCATGGACCTTAAACTTCTTAATCATACTGGCAACTGTAGTCACAGGAACATCAAGCTGCTTGGAGATGGTCTTATAGTCTTTACCTTTAACATGCTCATCTATAATTTTCTTTCTGATCTCCTCAGACAACTCTCTCCTTTGCTTTCTCTGGTCCATGTTCAGTGTGGTGCACACGATGATACCAAACAGCAGAGTGATTACTTTTCTCCATCTAAATAGGCTGAATGACTGATTCTAAGATTGAAGACATGTGATACTAATTAAAGAACAGTTAGTTTGAAATATCACTATAATCTTTTCTAAGGGGTACCAACAAATCTGTCCAGGCCATTTTAGTAGAATAAGCAATAATTTATCTCTTTTCACAGTTTCTTTGCTTTACTCTATGACATACCAAAGGCATGCAGGTATACATGACAAAATTGCTTTTAATTTCATAACTTTTCAGGAGGAATGAAGCATTGTTTCAATGAGCTGTAAGGGTATCAACAAATTTGTCCACGTCTGTATACATCTGCAGCAATTTGAAAGTGCTTAAACAACAAAAAAAGGACATGGTGTATTAAAGTTTCAAAAACAAGAAACTGACAAAGTAATGGGAAATCTGTTTCAGACCATGCATTCAGTACACACTCTGAAAGGCTTTTAAGCAATTTCCCTGTCCTTGTGTTTGTTTGATGCATTTTCCTGCAATGTCATTGGAACAAATACACACATGGGCATGTATACACACACTCACACGCAACCAGCATGCACACACATGCACATGCATAGAAAGAAACACGTTTTCTGTTAACATAAAAAATGCAAGAATGTTAGAAAGGTTTGTACTTTCTCTGCCCTTAAAACAGACTTTCATAGATATTACTAAGGAATTGGGCCATTTTAGAATGGCCATTTTTTAATGGAAGCTACAGATAGAGTTACATTTGAACGTGTTTTCTGGGTGTCTATAGAAGGACAACAGTTTTAAACATTTTATTCACAGTAGTATGTGTACACCATGTGTACTAATGTGGCACACTACAATTGTCACATTTTATGGCTAAAATGACAGCGCTTCCTCTGATGCATGCATGGACCTTAAAGCACTCACCGTAGTCGATTGGTTAGTTTAATGCTACGCACCACTGCATAGATTGAGGAAGTAATAAATATTTTGCAGTGGATTTTCTACCTCTCTCTAAGGAAAGTGTTTCCTTCCAGCTGTGGGGCATTATTACTTCCAGTGCCAATTAACCCCACTGCCTCTCTGAGCACGAAACTAAAATCTTCTGTGTAGTAATCAGTTGAAATATGTCATGAGGTAGCTCTGTACCTGCTGCACAGTTACAGAGCTTTTTTGTGCTCTTTAAGCTGTGTCTTTCGTGGACAAATGTGCATAAAAAAGTAATGTTTTTCTATGAGCACTCTAGTGAGGTCACCGCTGGGTGTGGGTGTTAAAGGAAGGAACATAATGACTGACATTTATGAATGTTTTGAATTATAGTCTGGCTGCTCACAGTTTTGCTCAATCTGGAAAACATCCACAACCTTTTGGGATTTTACATCCTGTGTAGCCCCCCGCAAAGCAGCACCCAGAGGTGAGAGCACAGAGGAAGATTTGGCAAAAAATCCCATCTTTTTTCCCCCTTCCATCCCAGGTAAGCTCTCCCTAAGCCTCTGGCGCTCACCTCGGGGACTCGGGTGGTGAGGGCTCCCCTGTGTTTATCCCAAACATGACAAACAGGTTTCATTGTTACTAAATCTCTCCATTTCCTCTCTATATTATCCTCTTCTCTCCTTGCTTGCTGGTAAAGGGATCAGCAAGAGGTGCAGGGTGTCAAGCCCCACGATGATTTACTACATTCACTGAGCAGATTGAATGGCCTGGTGAACTGACTGTACATACTGAGGGAAAATGAAGAGCTGGACAACACAATATAAATGGATGTGGATGGATGTATGTGTGTGTGCTTGAATGAGTGTGTGTGTGTGAGCAGCATATCAAGAAAGCATCAATCTACCAATGCAACATTGGAACTTTGGCTTTTTTAATGAAATGGCAAAAAAAGCCAGAACTGTGCTAAACTGTATCTGAGCTAACTATCTCACCCTTAAAGTTTACTTTACATTGCTAGAAGCAACAGTGCTTGAAAGAATATGGAAAAGAGTAGGAATAGGAAATACAGTGCTGGCAATAAAAGAAACAAAACAGGGGAAAGGCCATTTCATCAGACCAGCTATTTTCCTCTCTCCAGTAGAGGATTTAGGACCCAGTCGAGTGTTTTGGGGTGTGTCACTTGGCTCTAAATTGAAAGACAATCCTCCAATTTTCTCCCTCAATATTCAGACACAGACACACACACACACACATAATCTCTCTTTCTCTGTTTCACACACACCACACCTGTTCTATTTAAGAGTGCCATCTTGCAGGTGGGTGTGGCAGGTATTTGGTGTCTAACCGTTGGTCTTTGACGTCAGCAGCAGGCTGCTGATAGTTGGCAGCAGCTGTCATGACAGCCGCCGGTCACAGCAAGTGCTGCTCCGCTGCACCACAGGGAGGAGGACAGGTTAATGAAACTGCCGACCCAGCCTGGACACTCACTGACATGTTGCACCTTTAATTTTCTGCCCAATGGGGGTCACACAGACAAAACTCAAAGGGTTTCGCTAACTGATGTGTCTTTTCCTGAACTGGACCACAGAGCGCCCACCATCATTGTGATTTTTTATTGTATTTTTTTTGGCAGAAATGTATAATCATTATAGCGTAATATAATAAGTGTGATAAATGCTGGTTCCAAGTGGTTCTACGGTTCTAAAAGCCTAGCAGCACATCCCAAATGTCATAACTAAATAACTGACTTGCTAACTTACTAACGGCAGCAGCAAAATTAAAATGTACCAGGCATTTCTATTTTAAATAAATTGTATTTTCCAACAGTAATAAAAATATATGAAATGATAACAGTTTTATCTATTTTACTGTTATGCTGGTTCATTTTAAATTCATTGAATGTAATGAATTGAAGGTATGGGATGTCTGTGCTTTTTACCATCATCTGAAAAGTCTTTCTATCACAGTTCATTAGTTCATCCCTTCAGTGTGCCACCTTGGCATCCAGAGACTTGGGTCAAACAGAGTCCCTTCAAAAACTTTTTTGCGTTTGATTTAGCTTGTCTGGAGCTGTCAGGACAGGCTGGAGCAAATGCTGAAAGAGTTCCACAAAAGCTTGAACCCTATACTGATAGCAAGTTAATTGAGCTTACTGTCCCCATAGAGCTTCCATGGTGCTCCCACGTCAGTGTGCCCCCACAGGCAATGCTATTGAGTCATACCATCTAAATGGCCGTCAAAGGAAACGTCACTCACCGATCCGTCAGTTGCCCTTAAACAAAAGCATCTTTATTCCCCTTTGATGAGGAGGAAGAGATGGAAAACAAATGGTGTTTTAAGGGGCAAAAGAGCCACACATCATCACAAAGTCCACAGAAGTATGCAGAGCTATTGCTTGGACTCCTTTTCAAGAGCCTGTCTACATTAGCTGAGGATGGCGTCAGTAGCGGAGGTGAGCTGTGATTTAAATAGGCAGCCTGCTGGATCAAAAGCTGTCTCCAAGTTCTCCTGGCTATAGCCTTTCCGCTTGCATGGTTATCATAATTGCTCTTGCTCGGAGGACATGCTGCTTCCGTTGTGGCCATGTCCTTCTGCATTAGAACTGAGGAGCCTCAGCCGAGCAGAATCTGGCTTTGCAAGTATCCTTTTTTTCTCCACTGAACATCTTGGGAAGTTGTGATGCAACTTGTTTTTAAGTGAGAAAGCAATAATAAGAGGGTAGTTCATCATTGACAGCATCAATGGTCCATCAACTTCTCTTCTCTTGGTCAACTCTGCCTTGAAAGTTGACCTTGTGATGTGTTTTCTCTTGACCTTTGAACTCACAAATGTTTTGCTTTCACTTTGAGTAATCATGTGTTGTTGATGTCTTTCTCAGGGACACTATGACAGGACACATGGCTGTCAAACGACACACAATGGCTGTTTCAGTTATGGGATGGTCTCTCTAACCACTAGATCACAATGCAGCATGCATGCATGTGTATGTCTCCTTTACCTCTCCCATCAAACTGTGTCATAGTTAAAGCAGTTTCTAAATGCTAGTGGAGCATTTAGACCAATCAGCCATAACATTAAAACCATTCGGCGGTGGACAGGTCAGCATGGGCACTCTGACGAGTCTGCAGCTACGCAGCCCCATACGCAGCAAGCTGCGCTGCACTGTGTGTTCTGACACCTTTCTATCATAGCCAGCATTAACTTTTTCAGCAGTTTGTGCTACAGTAGCTCTTCTGTGGGATCGGACTAGACGGGCTAGCCTTCGCTCCCCACTCACATCAATGACCCTTGGGCGCCCATGACCCTGTCGCCGGTTCACCGGTTGTCCTTCCTTGGACCATTTTTGGTAGGTACTAACCACTGCATACCGGGAACACCCCAAAAGACCTGCCGTTTTGGAGATGCTGTGACCCAGTCGTCTAGCCATCACAATTTGGCCCTTGTCAA
>OOFE01010830.1:0-18695 GCA_900323365.1 Monocentris japonica
GATGCTCTGGGCAATGTTCTGCTGGGGTCCTGGCATTCATGTGGATGTTACTTTGACACGTACAACCTACCTAAACATTGTTGCAGACCAAGTGCATCCCTTCATGGTAACGGTATTCCCTGATGGCAGTGGCCTCTTTCAGCAGGATAATGCGCCCTGCCACGCTGCAAAAATTGTTCAGGAATGGTTTGAGGAACATGACAAAGAGTTCAAGGTGTTGACTTGGCCTCCAAATTCCCCAGATCTCAATCTGATTGAGCATCTGTGGGATGTGCTGGAAAAACAAGTTCGATCCATGGAGGCCCCACCTCGCAACTTACAAGACTCAAAGGATCTGCTGCTAACGTCTTGGTGCCAGATACCACAGGACACCTTCAGAGGTCTTGTGGAGTCCATGCCTCGACGGGTCAGAGCTGTTTTGGTGGCACGAGGGGGACCTACACAATATTAGGCAGGTGGTCTTAATGTTATGGCTGATCGGTGTAAATAAACAGCAAGGGATTCAGATGCTTTTGACCACACATAATCAACTTTATAACCCACATGCTATTAGTTATTTTTTCTTAACATGCACTAAGAAATGAATCATCATCAATCATCTGTGGTAAACATGCTCTTGAAAATAGCAGGTGCTTGCCAAATATGTAATCCTCTTACTGTTTACTGGGCTGTTTTCTAATTATCACTGTCCACACAGAGGCCCTTCCCACCACTGCCTTGAAAAACTGCAGTATCTTAAGATATAAGTAATCGTGGCAGCCTACATATTATTTTGATTGATGCTCTCCCTGTTTTTCTGTGTGAATCAAGGCAGAATGATTTTCTATTAAAATGATGTGGCTTAATGGCAAGGAGAAGAAAGAAGTTTGCATCATGGCGCACTGCAGAAAGACGATATTGCTGCAATGTCACTCTCGCAGGCGGGGTTATGAATGAAGGGAAGAGAATGACAGCATATAAAGGGCTGTTTAATTGCTGATTGATCACAGAGTGTAGTGTTTTACATTATCAGGGGAGAGTATAATGAGTCACTGACTTGCTTTGCAATGGAGGTAAGAGTGGAGAAGTGTTCAACACCCAGTGTGACATTCTTTTGCCCTTGGTTTAGGCCTAGAGTGAATACTCGCCCTGTGTGTGCGCTTCTCTAAAACCATGTGATCACTAGGAGGAGTTTGTTACTGAACCTGCTTTTTATTAAGATGTGACATTTGATTATTCTACCCCCCCCCCTTCTTTGCAGGACCTGTGAGCAGTTTGCTGGTCATTCGTTTTGGAAGCCGGCCAGTAGTCATAGTTGGTGGAGTGATGGGTTGGGTCTCCATGGTAGCTGCTGCTTTTGGAAATTCCATCATTCACCTCTACATTTTCATTGGTGTCATTGGAGGTATCTACACATTTATGTAATCACAATAGAGTATGCATGTTTGTTACTACTTAGAGAGCCTTGAGGATCTAATGTGCAACCTGATTAAGCCGGCGGTCCACACCCTTTCCACATCCTTTTAGGCTGTCTTTAGGTTGCCAGGTCTGGTTCCTTTTGACTCGGCTGCTGTGCCGTCAGTCTGGGCCCTGGGCATCTGCCCCAGCTCTTGGGGTGTAGTTAGACCACCAAGGGACCAGGACCAGGACGGTAATTAAAGCAGAGCTGTCCCTGATCCCAGAGAGCATGGTCTTCCATGGCCCTCTGTACTCTCCCGTAGGCTCCCATCATGTTCCTCACATGGGGGCTCCCTGCCACCCGGCGAGGCTCATTACCCTGCCAAGGACTGCTGTGAAGGATTAATAGGCCCAGCAAGTGGCTAGGCCATTTGTGGCGCCTTGGGGCGTGTGCGTGCCCTGCTCTGCTCCCCTGTGCCCTGGCACACTGACACATAGGCATCGGGCAGTTTCACCTACACACATACACGCATATACACACACAGATAACGATACAGTTGAAAGACATCCTAAGCGCTGACTGTGTTTGGCTTTCAATCAATAACTAAGGATTTAGCCTTGTAAATACTGCCCCCATCAAATTGATTGTCTCCCTTTGCTCTCCCTCTGCACCCTATTTAGGAGTCAGTAACAAGCCCAATTTGAAATCTTAGCTTGTCCTCCACTGACCTAATCTGTTGTCCACCACATACAGTATCTCAGACAAAAAGACATAAAAGAGAAAACAATAAAAAGATGAAAAAAGAGGAAAATAATAATTAAAAAAAATGTAAATGAGCCAGACTACAAAGATATAGTTTAGTTTTAGTTGTACCCTTGGTACAACTAAAAGGCCCATGCCTGAGGGAAATGCAGGGCACATGTCAGACATGTATTGAGGTGCAAGCCTGTTGAGTGATGTAAAAACCAATAAGAGGATTTTAAAATCAATCCTAAAACTAACAGGCAACCAGTGTAGGGACTCAAAAACAAGTGTTATATGTTCTCTCCTTCTGGTCTTTGTAAGCACACGAGCTGCAGCATTTTGGACTGGCTGCAGATTTCTTAAAGATTTATTGGGAAAACCAGACGAGAGAATTGCAGTAGTCAAGTCTACTGATGGTAAAAGCATGAGTCCATACTTCTGTTTTGCCTTTGCAGAGAAACAGCTGAACCTTAGCAATATTCCTTAAGTGATAAAAACTGTTTCAGTGACATAGTTGATGTGGATTTCAAAAATTAGAGCATGGTCTAAAAAGACATCTAGATTTTTGGCCAGGGACTTCATTTTAGGAGTTAGAAATTCAAGTCAATTTTTTCTCTCTGGGATTCTGTTCCAACAACTAATACTTCTATATACTTCTATTTTGTCCTTATTAAGTTGAAGGAAGTTTTGGGTCATCCATGTGTTAAAGTCATCAATGCACTTAAATAATTTGTCAATTGGGCTAAAATCATCAGGAAACACAGAGATATATTATTGTAGTATAATTAGTCAAATATGTCCCCCTAATTTAATGAACAACTAATAAATTGGTTGGCAAAAATACTTAGAAAGGTAATTCAGAAGCTAAATGTTTAAACCCATCACTTCTGCGAAAGAAAGTGAAAATTGTAATCATGCTTATAACTTTGATTGAAAGGTAATGTGTCAATTATGGCACAGTCCTCAGAGAGGAAAAAGGTACCTCATCGCAGAGTTAGCCGCAAAGGGCAAATGCCTTACTTTGTTCTATGACAAAGTTTACGTGAAGCTCATAGATTACAATAAACCAGATTTCATCAGAGCAAATTATTCAACATGAGAATTTATATTCACTTTGACATTGATAACAACTGATAAGGGACCAATTATGTTCATGCTCTTGGTAGTACACCACTCAGAAAACATTATATATTGATAACTAATGGTCTCTGACACATAAAAGCTTTATGAAATTGGGTCGATTGTACTTTCTGAGGGGTGTACTACAAAGAATATGATTGTGATGTTTCCCTACTGGTTGTTCTAATGATGACCACTTGTTATCAGTATCAATGTGAATATTCACTTTGACCTTGAATAACTTGCTTTGATGATGGCTGGCATAGCTGAAACACTTTAGTGTCTCCTATGAGATGTCAACTATAAGTGTATAAGTAAGTTGCCTAACTGTTTGATAAAACACCTTTTTTTTGGAGGATTCTTTTGCTTTGATATTTTTGCCAAATACTCTATTGAAGACAGCTGTTCCTGAAATGCATTCTTCCTCCCCAAGAAATATCTTGGGTGAACCATGATTTGGAAAGTAAGGTGCTCATTTCTGGTTAGAAGGACAAGTAAGTGAACAAATTATCCAGACTTGCTAATTTATTACCACTTAAATGGAGAAATCATTTCTGAAATTATTCCAGCATTCTGTAATGAGATTTTAGTCGAAATGAGATGGAACCTTAATGTGCACCAAGTAAAATCATTCTTAATTTAATTGAGCAAGTACCTCTGGGTATTTAGATTCAGGAAGATATTGCCATCTGAGACTCTGTAATGTGACCATGTTCTTACAATTTTATAATGTATGTACACACAGGTTGCGGGCTCTCCTTCAACCTCAATGCCTCTCTCACCATCATTAGCGAGTACTTCCTGACCAAGCGTCCCATAGCCAATGGACTGGCCATGGCGGGGAGTCCGGTCTTCCAGGTTGTCCTGGCCCCTCTCTGCCAGCACCTACTTTACACTTTTGGTTGGAGGGGCAGCCTCTTCATCATTGGGGCTATGCTGCTAAACTGCTGTGTTGCTGGGTCTCTCATGAGGCCTGTTATTCCACCTAGTAGACCATCCGTGGGAGCGCTGGAGAACGCTGCAGAGCAGGTAGATAACTGTAACACCAAGCCAAAAAGAAGCTGCATGAACAATGTTAACAAGTTCCTGGACTTTTCCCTCTTCAAAGACAGAGGCTTCACCATTTACCTCATAGGGAACATGATGTTCTTCTTCGGTGCTTATTCCCCCATTGTGTTCATGTCAGCCAACGCTATCAGCCAGGGCATAGATGAGTACTCTGCTGCCTTTCTGCTCTCCATCATGGGCTTTGCGGACATGATTGCCCGACCAGGCACAGGCCTGGCGGCCAACACCAAGTGGATTAGGCCCAGGATCCAGTACCTCCTCAGCTTTTCCATGGTTTTGACTGGTGTGTGCCACTTAGTGTGCCCTCTTGCCAATGGATACACCTTCCTGGCAGTCTATGCGGCATTATTTGGAATTGGTTTTGGCATGATGTTTGCCCTGACATTTGAATGCCTTATGGACCTGATGGGACCCAAGCGCTTCCCCAGTGCTATTGGACTGGTCACCATCATAGAGTCCTGCACCATGCTACTGGGACCACCCACTGCAGGTAAGAAGAACTGTATACACTGAACATCATTTTACAGATATTACACTGTGTAGGCTTGACAAACAATCTGTGGACCACTCAACTGATGGCGCTTTTCCAGATTATCTAAGATTTTCCAAGTCAGATAAACCCATGCCATACCCTTGCACACACAATCACATCAGGTGTACAGATATTTCTCATTCTCTCTCTCTTTGTCTCTCTCTTACACACAGGCACAAGCATGTACTTTCAGCTCACCTTGGACTACCGTTCGACAAGTGTAGGGCCAAGCTGAATTGAATACAATTGTACAGACGCACACACTTGAGAAGGCCTCCAACCAGTTTAGAGCAACTTGTGTTCAGCAAATAGAATTAGATCACAGAGGAGTTGTTCTCTCTCTTTCTCTCTTCTCTGTCTCTCACTCTCTCTCTCCCTCTGTCTTGGTCATGGCCTGTGCACTATGTGGCAGTAGAGCTCAACTGCTTTCCAGGGTGTCATTATTGTAAGACATTCCCACAGAATTGGATTATCGTCTGTGAGTAGGGGTGGCCTGGGGTGCACGATGAGCCCAGAGAAAAGTAGTAATTGGTCATGGTTATTTACTGCTTTAAATAAGCTGGCCATGCTCATTGGCTCAAGCTTTCATGGCATGTCCACTGGAGGATTTGGCCTCCATACAAATTATGGAGCATTTTTTGCAGCTAAGAAGCTGTAAGGGTAATGAAGGTCTTTGCATTTCCATTTCCTATACTGCCAACAGTACCACAGAATCCCAATTCTTCTTACTGTCATACTGGCATATTGGTTATTAGCAAGCTGAAGAAACTTTGTACTTGAAGGTTGTGGAATTGCAAAAACTGTACAGGCTAAGGAAACATCAAGATGTGCAAAGTATATATTTGAGCATTGATTTAGAACTGGCTTAATTTGTATCATCTGACACCCACCCTAGAAGCTAAATTACTAAATTCTTTTCATAGCTTAACATCCAGTCAAATAAAAATAAGTATTTATAACCTTATGACTTGTAGCCACAGCATTCTTCTCTATCTGATGATGCTACAGATTGAAGTGTTGGCCAGCTACCTTCATGGTCTGAAGAGCTGTGTAATCAGAGGGATATTGTTTCACCTACATGTTTCCTTGCCATTTTCAGGCTTGCTACCTTTCTGAAAGATCCACTCTAAAACGACACAATGTCATTCTTCTCTCAGTTTAGTCCAAAATTTGTAGAAGCACAGAAAGATCTAACAGCAGTAACAGTCTCTGAAATAGAGCCACCGGCGAACACAGTCCTTGAGCAACCAGTTGTCATCAGCTATACAAATATACAATTTTGAAGTTCAGGAAGAGAGACTCGTTTCACTGTGCGCCACAAATACACTGAGGAAGTAGGTGCACATGACTTAATCAACTGTGCCTACCAACCTATGGGCAAATTTTTACTTTGCCTCCATGCTGAGTTTTAATGAGGTGAAAATGTATAGGCCCCCCGGTTTGTCTGGTGTGACCCTGTTCTGAGGCGCTCATTTAATGGGGTAAATAAGTGCCTTCCCGCATGTCGAACATTCTCCTCCAGAGGGCATAATCGTTACGTCTCCCCTTACTAGTCTGCTCCCCCCACCAAACCCTCAGGTCAATCCAATTAGGAAGAAGTGAGGTAATTGGGTGCAATTAGCCTTTTGCTTTGGGTGTTTAATGATGCTCAGTTCAAACTCCCATCATTAAAGTCCTGTACCTGGGCCATAATTAAGCAGTGAATATATTAAAAAAAGAGGTGACTTCGCCAGATGGACTTAATTACTGCTCAGCCAATCAAGTACTGTCTTAATGACAGCGGTGGTCATTGGCGTACGCCCACCAGACGAATGCTATCAATCAGATGATACAGCCTGTGTTGAGGTGGTTGAGACTGATCCAAATGCAGAGTGACCCCTCCTAGCCTAGTACAGGCACACACAAACACACAGACAAACATCATCACCATCATCATGAAGACTAGTTCATTAAGATCCAGTTTAAATTGGTTTACTTAACCTAAGGAACTGCCCTTCAATTTAACAGCCTGTCTGATAGGCTTTGATATCATAGCATGCTATGTAATGAACTTGCTTTCTATTCAATAATGGGAGTCAAAAATTTAAAAAGTTGTCCAAAAACTTTTAATCAAAGCAAGTATGTTGATCCACAAACAAGCCAAGATGTGTTGATAATACACAAATGGCTAAATCATCATCTTTTTTTGTTGTAATTTTTTTGTTGTGGATGTAAAAAGACCTACTCAGAAAAAGAGAAAAAATGTGTTTCCCCATTTGTAAAAGTGTGTTGGCTAATTTAAGTGACTTAGTGCACCACAAAGAGCACCTATTCTTACTCATAGTGATTGAGATATTAGTGCACAGTTCACATGAATCAATAAGACCCAAAAGGGTATACAAGGAGAGATTGTAATACAGCAAGGTAGAAAGATGGACAGACCTGCATACATGCTGAGACTGTGCTGAGAGAGATAGCGAGACTTGCCAATCGATCCATGTCTGGAAGCAAGGGGTGGGGTTAAGACTCAGATAAGCTGGAGGCTTAAATCTGATCTAAACCACATTTGTCACTTTTCTGCAGACTTGGGCTAGATATTTATGGCTCTGAGAATGGGCCTCTCTGCTGATTCATTCTGGTAGCAGCCGTCCAAATTGCCTTCCCAGAGATGCAGGGAGAACCAGGCAGGGTGTAATGGCTCTCTGGCATTGCCTACATGGTTATTCTTGAATTGGCTCATACTCTCTCTCTCATACACACAAACTCATCTGAGTTTAAAGGTGTGCAGTATGCAGTAACCTTTGCCCGTATCCTACACACCTTTCCTTACTATCTTACCTTAACCTTCAAATTGCAATAGTGTTTGAATGAAGATATTCTACAGCGTGGCATATTGTAGTTGGCCTCTCTTCTACACAGACTGTTGAATGGGTTAGAATTGCCCTCTATGGAGAGTAGATGGCTTTCTTCACTGATGTGGTATCACCTAACCATCCCCCCTCCCATCTCCACACAGGGGCCATGGTGGACTTGTTTGGTGACTACAAATACCTTTTCTTTATGTGTGGCTCAGTGAATGTGACCGGTGGGCTCTTTCTCTTTGTCATGAACATCTACAACTACCACATGCTGGACAAGGAGAAGACAGTGAAGGACCAGAACTACGAAGCCAAAGACAAGCAGGACGAAGAGAAGACCTCAGGGATACAGCTGGAGGAGACGCAACAGGCCCCTGAGGCTGCAGTGGAGAGGACTGAGCCTGAGGTCAGAGAAAACAAACAAGAATGACTCAAGGTCAGAGAATGTAGAAACACAAATTGAGATTCTTCTCTGTAGCATTTCAGTATTACATGGGGACCGTTCGGCCTAGAATGATTTTGACAGTCTTGCTGTTGCTGTATTAATGAATTACCAATCCACTTACAATACTGCAAGGCATACTGTCTCAACATTTGAGAGTGAATCTTTATTTATCAAACCTCTACCTCTCACATGGTCCCTAATGTGTGTTTTTCTATTATGAATGTGACTCATAAGTGCCATACTATTTGAATATAATGTGGTTTTAAAATGATAAAACATTAATTCGATTAACCTCAGGGGACAGCAATGAGATGTTTTGCATTCATCGAGGCTCAAAATATTTACCAATACAAAGAACCTTTTACCGACTCTTTAGTTACTGTTACTGTAATGACAGTCTGTAATGAATGAACTGAACTACTGAAATACTAGGACCAGAGGTAGTACTAAACTCTGCAGTGAACATTCTGTAGTCCTACTACTGCCATTTAGATTTTTCCTTACCAGTATATATTGGATTTTAACTTTTTTGCAGAAACTGTTATTACAGTTCTATTCTTCTGTAATAGAACGATAATTTTGATGTGTGTGTGTGTGTGTGTGTGTGTGTGTGCGCGCGCACTTACGAGAGAGGCTACTACAAATACTGTAGATCATTTCTGTTTGATGAAGATTTTCCAAAAGCTTGTTAATATAAGCTGTAGACTTGGAGGTGAAAGCAGCTGTTATAATACTGTATCCATACTGTATTCCAAAGAGTCACAAAACGATCACACAGATAATGCAGAGGATATATAATATGAAATAAAAAAATAACCACTCTTTAAACCTTCTATTATTTAAGCTGGCAAATGATAAAAGCAATGTTTGATGGCTATTTCAACTTTGAAAGTTTCTACACGTTACTCATTGAGAGTTCAGTACTGCTTTTGGTTGACATTGAGTTGTATAGCTTGACAAAATTCACATGCTTGTATCTATGATTTGTTATACATGTATTTATCACAGATCTCTGAAATTTGTCTTGCACCACCACGCGGCAGAGTTGTTTGTTGTGGGTGACGATTATGTCTTGCAGGAGAACGAAAAGGTAGTGTGATTTCATCTCCTCGATCACTTACTATAAAGTCAGCCAAGACAAAAGCATGTCTGTGTTCCACATTCAAACAGCGAGGTAAATGACACTCGGAGACAAGAGAAATGATGTCAAATCAAGATTTACCATGCAGCCTTTCAGTGTTGGTGCCTGTGTCCAATTTTTCACACCAATTAGAAGACTGGGGAACAAGTTTGGAAATGTCAGCAGCTTAAGGGTATGAGTACCTAATGAAGCAAAGCCCGGATGTTCCAGGCTAGTGCTCTGAGCTGCATGCAGCCTCGCACACACACTCAGCAAATCAGTGGGCCAATAAATTAGATATGTGTATACACACACACACACACATCCACGCTCTCTCTTGTCCCTTTCACCAAGTACTACGCAAGGTCTTCGGACGTGACAAGGTGGAGAGATACCCCAGAGACGAGGGGATGGCCGCAGTGGCCAGGAATCTGTTTATCATTATTATATTTCCTCTCACCTCTTGTTCCCCTCTGGCCCGCTGACCCTCCACCCCCTGGCCCTGTGTGTTCTTCTCGCTGCACCTCATGACTTGTCCTCCATGCTCCATAGTAAGACTACTGGGTCTCCAGAGGGTCCCAGAGGTGGTTGGGTGACAAGACAATGCTAGTTGGAAGGTACAGCGAAACAAGAAAAATGTGAATTGTGAATAACATGCCCTCGGCAACTTTATTATTTTGTTCTCCTGTGTGATATTTTCATTGTTACTGCAATGTTGTATGATTAGAAGAGCATTTACCTTTTTCTTTCTGAGGTTAATGTGAGACTGCCAAGTAGGGAAGCTCTTTTCTCTTGTCGCCTTCAAGGGAGGTCACAGCACAGGATCAGCTCCAGAACAGCGGCCCTGGAGTTGGTCGGGATTCAGTGTCTAGCTCAAGGACACTTCAGCTGGGTGGCTGCACGCTGACCTGGGGGCTTGAACCTGGGTCATCTGGCCTCCCGACTCACAACGCGTGAATGTAATTTAATTTACGAAATGGCATAAAACACTAAGCTGCAACGACCTCAGTGTTTGACGGTGAAAAGGCGAGGTGAAACCCAACAGGACATGTGATACTGGGCATATTCTTTCTCCCTTGTCTTTTAATGAGGACTACAATTAGGATGTATCACCATTTAGTAACACTAATTGAAACCTCTCAGTTAACTGTCAGAGTAGCCATCTCGGGAGTGTGTAATTATAATTGGGTATCAATCGTAATCAAAGCATCTTGCCTGGCTGCACCAAACAGCACTATCGACATCTACCTACATAAACAGAGCGGGTGGCGATGAGAGACTTGAGGTTTGGGTGTTAAATATTGGTCTTTCTTCTGACCTTTGGATCCGTGTGAGTCAGATCTCTGTTGTTTATAAAAGGGGGCTGATCTGATGAATCTGGAGTGGTCTTACACAAGAGAAGAGTCAGGGACATGTGGGAAGGGAAGAATGTGGTCCCGGAGGGCTCAAAGAGCACTGGCATCTATCAGCAGAAGAAATTGAATGGGATGTTTCGGAGCAACAGAGATTAGATAGGCCCAGGGTGTTGAGCAAGCAGAGGCTACCAATGTAATGCTTCCCTCGCCGGTGTGAGATCAAACTTACAAAACAGAGGGGGACAAGGACAAGCATGTGCGCGCGCACCCACACACACACACACACACACAACACACACACATAGAGCATTCTAAAATGGCCTTTAGGGATGAGGTGTTTTTGTTATTTGTTCAGGGAGCACACTGAGGGATAAAGCTGGATAATACTAGAGGTGTGCCATTTCCACATTAGCCTGTGGAGGAATCTTCATTATAACTTGTAGATGTCAGGTATGTAATTCCCACTGGGTGTTCGTATTAACAAGCAAACAAAAGTTCATCAAAATGGGCTTAGAGTCCTGAATGTCATCATATATTCCCATGTGCGACTTGATGATATTTTTATCCCAAAAGAATGCCAGTTGAATTTACAGGGCAGAACTCAAAACTTGGCCTTGGCAATGTATAGAAGTGTAGCTTGAAGTAGGGATCATATTGCATCCTGTGTTTAAAAGTATGAATTAAAACTTAAATAACGAACAAAGACTAGCTTGAAGAATTTCTTTTTTTTGACACGTGATAAGTACAGATGACATATTCTTTGCTTAATTTGCTCCACTCTCCCATCAAGTAAATCCTTTTTGATTTTGAAAGGTTGTCTTTGAGGGCAGTAGCACTCTGTCGTTACACGTGTGTTATTTAAGGACTGATCTTGTTAGTAGTGTTTGTTATCGACATTGCAAAGGTCAGAGCCAGGATAATAATGGCTACTGTACTCAGATTAGGGAAGGATGGGGAGGAGAGACACAAAATTAGGAGGAGGTGGTGCAAAATAAAGAAGCAGAGTGAAAGGGCGGGACAAAGATTAGGCAATGTAAGGGAGGGGGCATTTACAACTTGGGGGAGGTATAGTGAACCCCTTTCCATCCATCATCCCTGTCTCTGTCCCGTCTGCTGAGCAGGGAGGTAATGAAAGTAATTTAACGTACATCTATAATTGATATGCTCTCTTTGGGCGGTGTGGTCGGGCTGAAGCGGGTGATGGAGTGTGTTTATTATGTGTGTGTGGTGGAGCTGGCATGACGGGGCAGCGGGCCATTGACATGGTAATTCACTAGCCATCACTCCAGCAGCACCGAGGTCAGATTGGTGCAGGTATATGGGCCACTGACGGTTTCACAGGTCCCCTAGGCATGGGTGGAAAGAGAGTTTTTGTTCTCTTTCGCCTTCTCTCTCTTTTTCTTTCCTTCTCTCTGAGTCTCCTGAAGAAAGGGGAGAACGAAGGCGCAGCACGTAGCAGCGCCCCAGGCCAATGCTCTCTCTCTTTCTTTCTTTCTTCCTTTCTCCCTTTCTCTCTTTTTGTCTCTTTCGTTTGACCTCACCCCCTCTCCCTCTTACTCTCTCTTCCCTTCCAGTCTATTATTCTGTCCTCTCTCTCCCTCCTCTTTCCACTTTACTATGTCAGTGTCTCTCTCCCAGTCTGTCTGGCTCTACCGGTTTCTCTTTATTTCTCCTAATATCCTCTCCCTCCCTCACTCTCTGTCTCTGCAAGAAAACTCACTGAATACTCTTCAGCAATTCCTTTTTTTTTTTTTTTAAGTTGGACTGCTTTGCACAAACACAGTTCAAACCCGACTGCCCTCAGTGCTGTCTCCTTTTGAAATTCCCTGCTCTTTGAATCCCGTCCGTTTGAAGAGAATGCCCTCTGCATTTCTTTTGCACAGTGACTCGCACATGCTCGCACACTCACTTGCACTTACATGCACACACACACACACTTAAGCATGCTTATGCATACACATGCTTGCAATCGCACATACACATACCCACCACATTCAAGCAGAGTCTTTGGTATAGTGAGATCATTTTTCTTTACTTTCAACTCCAATTTTCACCTTATCTCTCTGTCTCTCACCCTTGCTTTATATCTCTCCACCTTTCTCTCTCTCTCTTCCTCTCACCCTGCCTATGTTTACACTCATGGAGTAACCCAGCTGTTGGCCTGGTTAAGGTCTTTTATTATTATGCTGATGATGATATTTAGATGCACCTTTAATTCCCTGTATCCCTGTTGCCTGAATAAGCCAATTAACAGGATGTTCTCCCCTCCCTCTTTGGCTGAGCAAGTTAACTTCTAATACAGTGGAAAGAAATGACAATCTGAATAGTGTGCCATCTTCTCGGCGCTCCTGACAAATAACCTGATGTTACAGGCAGTTATACTTTTTCTAGGTTGACATCAAATGTACCAATAATGCTGTGTGAGTTTGCGCAGATGGCGAAAACCTTGAAAGTCAAGATAAGGTAAGATGTTTCCATGCCAGAGTGACAAGTTTAATATCAGAGTAAGCCAGGCATCTTAAAGGATAATCCCGGTATTTTTAAACCTGGGCCCTATTTTTACATATTTTGGGGTCTAAATGACTAATAGGTACAAAAAGTTTTGGACTTGGTCCAGTAGATCGCCAGAAACTTGAGACTTCTCCTTGAGCGAGACTTCTGTTTCTGGTTGAATAAAGGTCTATCTCTGTAGGGATCCTTTCCGTAATGTTGTCAGACACTTAGAATAACAATCGGAGCCTGTCAGTGGCAAAAACAAGCACTTTTAGTGGACGTACTTTGATCGGGCGCAGCTGCCCCAAAGGATTAAGTTGCAGCCATTGCAGCCCGTTTTGTGGCTGCCGGCTGAGGCGATCTACTGGACCAATTCCAAAACTTTTTGTACCTATCAGTCATTTAGACCCCAAAATATGTAAAAATAGGGCTCAGGTTTAAAAATACCGGGATTATCCTTTAACCGGGTTAGGACTTTTACATGCGTCCAGATGCAGTTCACTTGAGTAACCAGATTTAAAAGTGAATTGTCTGTCCATATGTACCTGTCTAGCCTTGCTCTCTTTCCCTCGCTGACTGTCCTTCTCCCCGACTGTATGCTGCACGTGTTTAAGGCTTTGTCAACAGATGTGGAGTGGGTCACTAGGTGTGTGGACTTTGCCAGCCAGGTGCTCACATGTCTGATTTTAATGGGCAGCATATGGAGGTGCTGACTGATGAGTGGGACTAGACTGGTGACAGGTGCTGAGTCATCTGTCACGATGACCTCCATGCCACAACGGACCGAATAAGAGGGCACCTTCATTCAGCAGCCCTGACCCCCTTCACTGACACACACACTCTCTCTCTCTCTCTCACACACACACCCACAAATACTTGTCCCTTTAACCACATTTAACACCTATATCTCTCTTCATCTGTTCAAGTAACAGTATGAAAGCATGCTCACTCGCACACATGCAATTATAGGACTGTAGTTCTTTTCTTTGTTAGGTTATTGTATGGCTGGAGGCTTTTTCCACTATTTTGTTTTGGGTTGGGGTTAACAAAAACATGAAATTCTGAAATTCATCACCCAGATGTCATTCTTAACTGTTGTACTATTTTGAAGGGTTAGGGTTACATCGAGAGAGAACATCTTCTTTCAAATGCTGCACATGGCATTTCTGAACAAAACCAATATTGAAATTCTGCTCAACACTTTCAGATTGCCATGACTTTGTTGAGCAGAGTCAGGTAGTTTACCGTGCTGCTTCTGCTAATATATTGCTGCAGTGAAATGAATGATTTAAGTTGCAGTGGAAAGAGTCTGTATCTCATCAGTAAACACAGCAGGGAAAATGAGACGCTACGAATCATTCCCCGTTAAACTCATTCGGGAAGGAGAGTGTGGTAACATTTCCCTCACCTGGGGCTGCGATTTCTTTGATTCCATCTGTGCTTGGGGAAAAGGCTCCTACAAGGAAAAATGATGTTCTGTAGTAAGGCTTTGTCAGATTGTTTATAACTAGGTGTAATCAACACATCATTCTTGATCGGGTGAAGAAGTGGTTATGTGTCTATGTACAGTGCATGTACTAAATATAGTAGTATTGTTTTGAAATAATAATAAACTGTCATGAAAAATTGTTTCACAGCTGTTACTGTCAAACTATTTGCAGCACAGTGAAAACGATACTTGGGAGTCAGTACCTCCCATTTTGTGAGAGGAGATTATTTTGTGTATAATTCGGCTTTTAGAGGTAATGACCTTGCATCTTCTCCCCCTCATCCTCCCCCTCTCCCCCTCTCTCCCTTTTCCCCTTTCCTATGAGAGGGGAGAAGCGGTTTGGCAGGGCCCAGAAGATGTAGTTGGATTCTATGGCAACTGGCGCCTGCAATAAGGTCGCATAGGAGGTGTTTAATTAGTGGGCCACAGCCGTCCCTGAGGAGGAGTTTTTTATTACCTCAATATGTCATGGAGCGCATCAGCTAGCAACCACACGCACTTAGGCACACACACAAACACACACAAGCTGGCACAGATGCACACAGACACAGACAAACACACACACACCAGCGCTGTCCTGCAAGGAAGTGGCGGGACAGAAAAGATACTGCAAGAGTGTTTTGTGTGATAGAGAGGGAGTAAGAGACAGAGAGAGCAGCAGAATGATAGAAAAAGAGGTAGAGAAAATAAGAAAAGACAAGGAGGAGTAGGTCAAAGATGGACAGAAACAGAGAGAAAGAAAGGGAGAGGATGACCGAGGGTCAGCAAAACATCAGCTATGCAAGGATCTGCGAAAGAAATTGGCAAGAGCAGAAAAGGACAAATGGAAAGAGTGAGGGAGAAATGCTTCTAGTGTAGCGAGGCTCCTTGCTGTGTTGTCACCCAGTAGAGCATTCATTTCGCTCATTACTCGCTTGCTGAGATTTTTAGGTGCTTAGCCAGCTGATTGCTGGGTCACTTTGGCCAGCTGAAATGAGTGGCATCTGCTCACTTTACCATGGGCATGGGGTGCCAGGGCCATTAACACATGCCAGCCTTGTGAATGGCTACACAGCTACATCATGTGTGCCAGCACATCATTAGCTGAGGCAGTGGATAACTCTGAGAAAGAGGGAAAGTGAGAGAGAGAGAGAGAGAAGGCGAGGGATAGAGAGAGAGAGAGAGAGGGAGAGAGGAGATAGGGAGGGAGTGTCTGAATGTTTTTGAAATTGTCTCTTTTAGCTGTTTGAACACAAGCTGTATTTTACACAAATAGTTTTAGATCATGTTTGCACACTATTAAAACAAAGTATGTACACAGCCAAATATTCTGCCTTGTGTACAGCACGCACACTTGCGTGCACCCAGTTCACCCAGTTCACCCAGTTCACCCAGTCCACCCAGCAGGCTGATCAAGAGTACAGTAGTCAGTATATCATATCATATTCTCACACATGCTTTATGTTTGTGTGTGCGTAAAGCATTTTTGGAGCCTCTTGTGTTGGTTGTTTGTTGCTGGTGGCACCCCACATAGCTGGACATATTAATAAGCATGTCCGGGGCTCCCTCCCGTCCCACATGCTTCCACTGCTGTCAGCTTGAGGTGGCATTCTCAACACCCGCCTGAAAATCAACTGAGGCATTTGAAGGAGAATGGAGTCCTGCCAGGGGTCCTAGAGGAAGAGCTGAATGGCTATATGGATATGGATGAGAGCAAAATTCTGCCTGTCATCATGTCTGCTTTTCTGTGTTTGTCTATGTCTTCGCCTCTCTCTGTGTGTGTCTCTCTCTCTCTCTCTCCTTGACTGTCTCTCTCTATCTCTCTCTATCTTGGTGTGTCTTGTCTCCAAGGTCAGTAAATTGTGGCCATTGTAGGTAAGTTATTATCAGGAGTGCACCATTTCCTCTCCTCTTGTGACCTCTTCCTGTGGCAGTGGGGTGTTTAACTGTGGACTACATTGTGGGTGGCCCACATTGGAGTGGGTGATTGATTACATTTTTATAAGTGCAATGTAGAACCTCAGCCAGTAATTGGCACAGTGCTTTGTGTTTTTTTTTTATTATTTCTATTCCTCAGCTTGCTTGATCTATGTTCCCTCTCACTCACATGGCCAATGATTTAAGAAAGCAATTTGAAGCCGCTGGCACAGAGTGGAGCAGGACGTTAAAGCAGAGGTGTAACATGTAGAAGAACAGGGTTGTTCTCCACCACTAGAGGTCAGTCTTGCTCCATTGATGAGGGCTTCTTGCGCTCTCTCTCCTTCTCTCTTTCTCTCTCCTTCTCTCTTTCTCGCTCTCTCTCTGTCTCTCCTTCTTGCTTTCTCTCTCTCTCTCTCCTTCTCTGTCTCTCTCTGTGTCTCTCAGTCTCTGTCCATCCCTCCTTCATTTGCTATTTTTGGCTTTCTCACCCTCTCCCTCCATCTGTCTGTGGCTCTCTCGTTCTCATTCCCTCTGATTCTCTCAATCTTTCTGTCAGCTCATAGGCATCACTCCATTTGTTGTGTGACCAACTGTGAGAATTAGGTGAGAGTTTTCATGCTTTAGGTATACTATGTGAGTTCTGGGAACATTTAATTACGTGGTAACCTTTTGTTTTCTTATCTCACCCTTTCATTACAGCAGCTACTTGTTATTATTGAACAAGTACGTGTTGTAATTGCATTTGACTCCACTTAATCCAATGACATTACAAACAATAAAACATAGAAGACATGTTTTAAATGAGAAAATCCAATAAGCGCACTGGAAAGAAATTAATAGAGTTGTGTGTGTGAGATGCTAACAGGATTTTGACACAAATTAAGAGACACACGTGAGAGAAAATAGATTAAAACTCCACCATCAAAGAATCCCTCCCATCCTATATTGATTGGTGAATGTGTTGTTGTCAACGTTTAGATTTGATTACCGCTGACACGCAGGGCCGAGGCTGAAACACAAGGCTGATAATGGCCGCGATGCGTCGTGCATATCAAATGTAGCAGGAATCCTGCTGGAGTAATTAATATCACACTGTGGTTATGAATTTCCTGGCATAAATGGCCAATCGGATTTGCATGGCTTGCACGGCGGTAATTAAGACGAAGCATCAGGGAAAACGTTCCATGAATGTTTCAGCTAATTCCCCCTGCGCTTCTTTCTCTCTCTAATGTTTTTTTCCCTCAGCCACAGTTTTCTTAAAAGATTTACAGGGAAAGCCAGGTCCTGACATTTTGCCTTTTCGCCATCACGCAGTTAGGAGGGATACATTGGGGTAATTTCACAGCTGTGTCGGGTAATGGCAGGGAATAGCAAAGGCCACGGCTAGTTATTTAAACCCTTGGCACTTAGTCCTCCTTGAAAAAAAAGGCCTGTCCAAGGTGGGAGCTACCAACTCATACCTTTTACAGCTCCTGATATGACTGCTTTCCGCATGCTTCAACTCCCTTTAGAGTGCATTGTGTTTCCCCCAGGGGGGATTTGGTCTTCTTTTTTTTTACCTCCTCTGTCCCATTTGACACTGGATTGTGTTTCCCACCGTGTTCTGTAGGCCCGAGCCTCCAGGGCATTGATGGTGGTTTCTCAAAAATGATCCCATCAAAAAGGTGTCAGTGTAGTTTGAGATCAGTCAGCTGTCAGGAGGTGGGGGCAGATATTGACCTTGCGGTGGAGTAAGCTACACCATATGTGACTATTTTCAGCCCATCCTCAACAGATGTGGTGATGATATCTGGTAATGTTGGCAACTGATTTGTTTTATGATTTTGTGTCAGAGGGCAGCGGTGGTAACTGAATTGCGTATTACAGAGTTACAACGTGGTTATAACCCCTTTAATTCATACAGCCAACAGCCAGCCAGAGTTTACCTACTACACACAAAAGGATGAAAACTGACATCTTTTTGCAAAAAAAACATGTGCTGTAGCTGTGCTGGGCACCTCAGAAGAGATCAAGTGCCTGCAGTGTCCTGAAATCATAACCAGCCTGAATCATCCCCAGCATAAGCCCTCTCTAAAGCCATACTTAAAAATTACACTTGAAATATTAAATTCTCAGTTATGTGTGTGTGTGTGTGTGTGTGTGTGTGTGTGTGTGTGATAAAGGGCCAGCTGCCACCCCAGTTCTCTGCCATATGGAGCCAGACCAAGGCTGCTCCT
>OOFE01010832.1:0-32631 GCA_900323365.1 Monocentris japonica
TCCCACAGAAGAGCTACTGTAGCACAAATTGCTGAAAAAGTTAATGCTGGCCATGACAGAAAGGTGTCAGAACACACAGTGCATCGCAGCTTGCTGCGTATGGGGCTGCATAGCCGCAGACCGGTCAGAGTGTCCACCACCGAAAGTGCCTACAATGGGCACGTGAGCATCAGAACTGGACTATGGAGCAATGGAAGAAGGTGGCCTGGTCTGATGAATCATGTTTTCTTTTACATCATGTGGACGGCCGGATGCGTGTGCGTCGTTTACCTGAGGAAGAGATGGCACTAGGATGCACTATGGAAAGAAGGCAAGCCGGCGCAGTCATGTGGATGTTACTTTGACACGTACCACCTACCTAAACATTGTTGCAGACCAAGTACACCCCTTCATGACAACGGTATTCCCTGATGGCAGTGGCCTCTTTCAGCAGGATAATGTGCCCTGCCACACTGCAAAAAATGTTCAGGAATGGTTTGAGGAACATGACAAAGAGTTCAAGGTGTCGACTTGGCCTCCGAATTCCCCAGATCTCAATCCGATCGAGCATCTGTGGGATGTGCTGGAAAAACAAGTCCGATCTATGGAGGCTCCACCTCGCAACTTACAGGACTTAAAGGATCTGCTGCTAACGTCTTGGTGACAGATACCACAGGACACCTTCAGAGGTCTTGTGGAGTCCATGCCTTGACAGGTCAGAGCTGTTTTGGCGGCACGAGGGGGACCTACACAAGGCAGGTGGTTTTAATGTTATGGCTGATCGCTGTACATGCCAGGCATCCTCATCCAGTTAGTCATTTGGTCACACACTCAAATGCAGGTCACTCTCCCTCACACACACACACACACACACACACACACACACACATACACACATGCACACACACACACAGATTGATGAACTGGTGCCATTAGGTGAACTGAGCCTTTATCTGACCACTGATCAGCATGAATCTTATCTGGCTTGTATGTGTTCCTGCCAATAGCCACATTATAGGGGTGAGAGAGGCAAGTGGGAGACGTGTGCTTGACTCTGATCTACGCCTCGGTGGATTTCCTACACTATCACATGATGAGATGAGTAGGGTGGCCTTTAAGAGAGAATGGGTCAGAAACACAGATCTTAAGAATGTATCAAAAAGTGATAACACATGGAGCTGGATGTTGGCTCAGCGAGAGTCGGTCCAAATTATATAGTGACACATTAAGAACCAGCAGGTGGAATGAGGAAGATGAGAAAACAGTATGTAGTGGAGAGCAGAGAGAAAAAAACTATACTGATGTTGATGCTGTTAACATGGCTGCTGTTGCTGCTGATGAATCATGATGTGCTGATCATTAATGATCAGCACATCATAATTCCTTTGATAAAATTTCAATTGTACACATAGTCTGGGTTATTAGGTATGCCTCTTTGATATCATTTGCCTTATCTCTGCTCAGGCAGTAGCCTGTATTCAAGACCCATATTTCTTAGTCATTAGCCAAATATAGTAAAATTGCCTTGCTAAACAGCTAAAGAATGATGGCCCTGTCCAAGTCTGTGGTTTTGAGAAGCATATAGCATACAGCTGAATGAAAACAGGTTGTCTCCTCTCAAAGAAACACACTGCCTCTCCTCTCTGTGTCTCTTTGATCTATAATCTGTTCTCGCTGCCATCTTGCAGGCACAGTTGATTGACGCAAAAGATTTTGAAGATCATTGTAGTTAACTGCCACCTTTTCTGTGCTTGTTGATGCTAAAGCAGTATATCACACAATTAAATACTTGACTTATTATTCTTATGGCATAAGTCTGCCCCCTCCGGTGTTTGTGAACTTGAACAATTCACTACCAAACCTCGGAATCATAGAAAAAAGACCTGTGAATCGTGATGTCCAAATGAGCTTTATATTGCAGTAGTATCATTTCCAAACCAGAACACGTATTCTGATCCCAAGCAAACCGCAGTGTCACGGTCACATTTTCCACTGTTTGCTATTCACGCTTTACATAAGTGGCATCATAGATGAAGGGGAAGGGCGGAAGTTGCACAGTCCTATAACAAAGTAATAGTTTTGTTTTAGTTAAGTTGGATTAGAGGTATTGCATGGAGCCATGGCCACAACTCACCTCGAATTTTGCCTTTTGAAGCCATCACTGGAATCCCCAAGGAAGACAGGAGGGGTAGGATGGACAGCAAGAGAGGCAGAGGTGGAGAAAAGAAAGGGAAAAAAGGACAACGAAGGAAGAGAGAACAAGTGATTAGATCAATGTAAGAAGGACAGTGTACCAGTGTCTGATGCATATCTGTAGTAACAGCATCACCTTTATCTTTATTGTCAGTCACCCTGCATGAGTGCTGCTGAAACGCCACTGATCATTCGGCTTTACAAGGGAATGTCCTGATTTAGATCATGAACAAATTGAGACCTTACAGTATGGGACCTTTCAATTAGCCGTGTCACTTTATCTGGATATTGCAAGGAAACCCTTTTCGGTTTCCCAGTGAGCTTGCAAGACCCATATGGATATAAGCATAGCTATATCATGTTGTTGATTAGTGTATGTGGGGCCTCGTTTGATTTCTGGTGGAAATAACATCCTTTATGAAAATGCTACTACAGTGAACAATTTATTAGCTGATGTCTCTATGGCTCTCATTTTTTTGTGTCAATGTTTCTGTGTATGTGTGTGTGTGTGTGTGTGTGAATGCTTGGTGATATATGCCTGCACGCACACTTTGATGTAGCATCGCATTAGCTTGTGACTGACAGCATTGTAATCAGTGTGGTGGAGCAGAGACACTACAGCCATCAGGCAGAGAATATACCATGATAGAGGGTTCAATGAACATCTTGGTGAAAACCTTATAGGCCCATTCATTCATATATATATAGGAGAACACAAGAGACCTATCCAACAACACAGGCATCACCTCTGAGACATCCTGCCAGTAAAAACACAGAGGAGAGTGAAATAAACAATAGAGATTGTCTGTTGGTGTGTGTGTATGTCTGTGTATTTGTGTGTGTATCCCGGGGGAATGACTCTTATGCTTCACACACACTGCTTTGCCAAATTGATGGATCTATTGGAATGCCTCCAGTGAGCCTGAAAACCTGTGCAGCTCTAAGAGACAGCGCCTGAAAAAGAATGAGAGGGGAAGAACAAAGAAAGAAACTAACCGCAGGTGCCGAGTCTGCAAGTTATGAAAACTATTGTACTTTCTTTTCGATTATAAAGTCAAGTTTATAATTCACTTCTAGTTGTGCACAACAAATATAAAAATAGTCATCATGGCTGATCAATATAATTAGGTTTAAACTGAATATCAGGAAAAACTGAAAGCTCACCTACAGATACAAAGCAGCTCCTAGACTTTTCCACCTCCAAATCCCACATATATTTTTGATTTGAGTTGACACACACACACACACGACCCATGCAATTTTCACACCTTGCTGCTGGTCAAGAGGGACAAATAACAACAGAGAAGTGGGGCAGCAAATGTCACATTTCTCCTAACACTCCCTTCGACTGATGACTTGGTGAAATATTCACTCAGTAAAGTCTGACCTCGCTCAATTCCTGCCTTTCATCCCTGCTGCCTCGATATGAGTTCCCTGTCTGGCTCTGTGATCTCTCACTCAATAGCCACAGAAAAAAAAAACATAGAGCCTTGGTGGAGATGGTGGTGGGGCGAAATAAACACATTACATTTATTTACCTCTATTCACCATCAACAACATCTTGAAGAGAGAAAAGGAAGACCGGGAAGAAAATGATGGAGTGAAATTGAAATAGAGTAAAAGAGATGGAGCCTTGAGCAGAGAGAGAACTGGAGCGAGGGAGAGAAAGAGAGAGAGAAAGACAGAGAGAGAGCACAAGCAGCAAAGAAAGAGAGGAAAATGGGGAGCCTTATTCACTACACTCTCTGCACTTGTATCTCTGAGTATTACAGTTACCAGGCAACCAACACAACAGTTCGGCAGGCCCCGCTAAGCTGAAATTGAATAAAACACTTTTCATTCTACTCTCACATTCCCCCATTTTACCATGCTATGAGCAGTGTATTCCCAATCGATTACACAATGACCAACTCTCCCATGCTTCACTCCTGACTGGATGGGATACGCTTAAGATACAATAACAAGTGGCGCCTTTAACTGTGTGGGTTCAAATTTGGTAATTAATATATATTTGCCCTCTCTACCACTGTTCTTGTTTTGTACTGTCCAATAAACCAATAAAGAAGAAATACCATAAAAATAATCTAAAAGAAAGATGCATCGGAAACTAAAGATCAACAGCTCTCTCCAGCCGTGCTATATATCTACATTTATACATGACAGTTGACAGAAAGAGTGAGAAATCATTTTTCACAGAGAACTGCATGACGAATTCACCATATCATCTCCTCAGCTGCTCTTTTGATTTCAACTTTGACTAGACAGAAATTTCATGTCATATTATAGGCTAATCCTACAGTACTTAAAACTACCTGACCAAAAACCACATCAAATAATTATTAGAAACAATAATTTCTTAAAACGACTGGAGTAATTTAAGTACTGTATCATCATATTTCAAAACTGTAACCTAATCAATCAAAATTTGATTGTCTGTTGGGAATATAGCAATAATATCTTGGGAGTTGAAGACAATGGCGCCTGGTTTTTCATTATGTGTTTGACTTGAAATCCAACGCACATAATCCAATTGGAAATACATATATTTACTGAACTCTTGTGTGCGAGAGTAACAGTGACCATCATCATTTTTATTTCATGAAAACGCAGTGACATTTACGGGATTATGAAAGAATGCAGATCCAGCTTCATCTGTCCTGCAGGTCAAATACTGACTAAATCTGCATTGAAGACGTTTGAGTGAGTTTCTAGTCTCTCACTTAATGACACTGGTACATACCCAACATCTCATATACCTGCTCACATGCCTATTGATAACAGCCAGGATACTGTGGTACGTGTACATCCCATTTACTGTTGGTTTTAAGATTTGTTTCGATGGTAACATTCAGAATTTTCTGTTTATTCATGCGTAGAGGAAATTTGAGAACAGAATATGAAAATGCATATAAACGGTGTATCCCTAATATGTACCTTAACACGGATTGAAGCTATTGGTATATTGGTAGAATACTGAGCACATGTAAACACACTCGACATAAGAGAAAGTAAAAGCCGAATCAGTCCGTGAGTGCATAGTTGATGGAACAGAAAGCCCTGGGCACTGAGTTCTGAACAGGTTGTCTCTGTGACTGTCAGTGGGGAGCCGTCATAAATAAACTGTGTGATAGTTCATACGGGCACCACCTACTGTGGTGCATACACATACACACACACACACACACACACACACACTAGTGATCATGGTATTCCCTTAGGGTATAGCTCTCCTGGGAGGACATGTATTCTGTTGCAAGATCCATCCTTTTTACTTTTCCTCTCACTCTTCAAACCATTCCACATGGCGCATGTTACTTTCTCTCTTTTACCTTCTGGCTCATTTGTGAGTTTCTGTCACCTACCTTATTCATGCCAATGCTTTATCTACATATTAACCCTTCCACTACCCACCCCTCTCTCTCTCTCCATCTGTCTCCTCTGTCTCTCTCCCCCTCAGGCTACCCTTTTACAGTAGCAGATATATTCAGAGTCTGACACGCAGTGAAAAGCCTATGGAGATCTATGTGTGCAGGGTGGCTCTTTGAGCTGTCACATGCTATGATGGAGAGTTTAGCTTATCTTTCGTACAGCAGCAGCTGTTTTGCCGTATGTTTGATATACTCCCGGCCCTTGGAGTCCCACCAACATTCCACCAGTGAGCAGATTGCTGTAAAATCTTAACACACTCTTTGTCACCTTATGACTTGGCTGTACATGGAGTAATCAATCTACACATACATAAGAACGTAAAAACACTGAGGGAAACGTACACGGTGAAACATATTCATGGCAACCTCATCACATTTTTGGCTATTTCAATGTTAAGAGAATAGTCTGCGTAAAAAAACAGGCCTGACTGACAACAAGCTAATCCATTTAAATCTTACTTGATTTAGTACTATTTTTGCTAAGGGCTGTAATTTATCTTGGGGTAATAAAGGAGGTGGTAAACAGTGTTAATAAATGGAATCAAGCTTACTTAACTCAGCTTATTGCGACCATACTGCCTGCTTTATTAGATCTGTCTACCACGTCCTCGTTGTCTCACATTACAGAGAGACACACATCTGTTTGTTTTGTCATTTAATCTAGCATATTTGATTTCATTGCTTAACACAATTACACATGATATACCCTTTCCATGGTAGAATCATCTGCTTATCTGAGCTAAACACACACACACACACACACACACACACACACACAGATGACACATGCAACTACTTGTAATAATATTCATGGTATCATTATTAAAGATGGTGACAGCAGCTATAGCAATGCTTATGGACTTGGAGAGAACTATTTCCCATTTACTCTGGAAATACCATCTGGTATTAATACGTATAGACAGGCACATTGCCTTCAGAGACCATGTGGGCAAGGCAATGGCAATCTGGACCGCTATTGTGGAATCATTTTCTTTCAGTACAATGATCTACTTTTATTGTATGTAAAATACAATATCAGTTTTATAATAATGATAATACTTATTTGCTTAATACCAATTACAGAATAGAATAGGCTGTTTTCAATAAAATGTCATAATAGGGATTGTTTTCAGATGGAAGGCAAGCCTAATTTGCCATATAGAATATAAAGGAAAATTGCTATCTCTCAGAGCCTTTCACTCGCAAAATAAAAGCCTGTTCATTAATTGTGGGTTCATTAATAGTGGAAAATAAAAGTGGTAGGTGCAGGGATAATAATGCAGCGGTCCATTTGCCATTTCCCTTAATTATGTGTGATACGAGATTTTTGCAACTGTGTACAACCTTCATCTACACAGCTCAGCTTGTCACAAGCCAACTGAAGTTATGGTGCAACTTTATATTAGTCATCTGAAGATGTAAACTCAGTTGACATTCAGGCAGGAAATTTGCAGAAAACATTTGTGAGGCAACAGGGATCTATTTTTTTTTTTTTTTACAAAAGATGAAAGATGAATGAAGGTGATTTAGCTGACTTTATACTACTGTATGTAAAACAAAAAAATAAGGCAAATATGCCAAAGTCTGAAGGCATATATTAGTTTTATGTACAGATGGGTCTTCAGCAACACAGTGAAATTGTTGAAAACTCTTGATTGGAAATGTTCAATTACAGTAGCTGAGTTGATGTAGTGCTGTAGTTAAAAAGTAGGATTTAAATGATATATGAAATCAATTTACTGTTTTAGTTGTGCTTTCAATCATTGTTAGAGATTTTTAGCCTGTCAGCATGTCAACCTCAAGTCATTGGTGATTGTCAAATAGATAGAGTGGTATTTAACTGTGGATAAACTTGCATGGCAGGGGAACATTCGGTGGCTTGGGTTTTTCTGTTGTTGTTATTGACATAACCACTAATTAAATTGGTTAATTTGATGAAAAGACATCCAAGCACCACCTTTTCATAGTGAGTGAACATGGGCTTATGCGTGGGCATCGCAATCAGGAAGCGTGAAATGTAACCAAGGTTGGCAGACGCATGAGCCTATGTTACTGTTACTTGTACACATAGGAGGCATTCAGACGATAGAGGCAATCATGAGAGAAAGAGAAAATGACTGATGCTTTCACATGTGAATACAAAAATATTGCAATCCCATTCAAAATAGAGGTCTGGTGGAACTGAATTTTTTCTCGCGTCATGGTTGTGCTTGTCTTTGTTAAGACACTAGACACTACTTAAGTGATGTTTTTCCATTAAGCAGTATTTATGCCCAAATATTACCCAGATTGTAAACCCTGTCACCAAAAACCACAGATAAAATAGAGCAAGTCTGTGGTAACACCACCAAAAACAGTCATTTCAATAACTTGTGCAAGAGTGCACCTGGACAGCTCCGCTTGGATGAAGAGGAGGTCCAACCGTGTGTGGTTTGTGCCTAAAACTTCTTCTGACCACCCTCATCTAGGAATTATGGCGCTCGCCATAAACAATGACCCCACAGCAGATGACCTCTTCTACCATTTGTAGAATCACACCAAGCCAGACTGAGAAAGCACAGAGCCAGTCCAAATACAAGATGTGATTTGGCAGAGGGATAGTATAGGACCACTGGTTCTATGCATCTGCTCCCAGTGCAAGCCAGCATGTTTCAGGAACAGTATGGACATTTTAATAGATTCAAAACTCTTGCAAGCTGTTGTCAGTAAGGGTTATCCATTTCATGATGAATCAGAAAAATGGAGTTTACCTCTTTGTAACGGCTGTGTTGTCGTGCTGTGTATATTTTTTGTCAAGGCTGTGACAATCAGGGCATAGCCTGGAGGCAATACACAGAGATCATGTCTCAAGGGCATGACAGTTTATTGTGGGTGGTCAATGGCCTCCAGCTAAACACACAGTGAACATATAAGGGCACCACAGGGCTACCACTACGTTATATTGCTGTGTCCGGCCCAGACAGCTCAGTCGGTAGAGCATGAGACTCTTAGTCTCAGGGTTCAATCCCCACATAGTGTCCACGATAACCTTTGTAAGTTGCTTTGGATAAAAGCATCTGCTAAATGACAGTAATGTAATGTAATGGTGCTGAAGTGTGTGAAAGAAAAATGTCATTAATGATAATGTAAAATTTAAAGCGTCACTGAATTACACACAATTGAGAAATTGTTTCTTTGCACATTCTTCTATATGCATTTCACCAGAGGGCTTCGGGGTGTAAGCCTACCCAGCAGCAGGACCCCTGGAGCAGATAGGGGTTCAGCGTCACAGGGATGGACACATTGATCCTTATTCATAAAACGTAATGGTAACAGCGCTGCAGTGCAGAACATCTGAGCTTACTGTCGGAGCCACATTAACGCTGTCTTTTTCTCAGCAATAGCCTAGGTGACAGCCAATGGAAATGCGTTAATGGCAATCCTGATAACCCAGTCTGTGTGAGCCTACAAGCCAGCTAAAGAGGGCTAAAATAAAATAAAGGCATACATTTTGTCACTCCTGGAAAAATTAATAATTAAGTATTAGTGTGTACATTATGGTGTACATTTTTTGGAAAACATCTTTGTGTATTTTTGGCAGCCCTGTATATATGACATCTTGCATGAGCTTGTATGACTATTAATATATTCTGTGAAAAGCATTTTTTGTAATTATTTTTTTATTTATTCAACAATCATTTGTTAACAACCAATGACAGAAATATTTGAACATTATTTCGTCCCATCCTTTACCCCTTCCCACCCTTTTGAGAGAAGAGGTAGTGGCACCTAATGCAACATTTTCTTTTGTAAAAAACTTGAGGGGATTTTCATAAATCGCAAAGTCCCTGCATCTAATATCATTTACCACCAAACTTTTTAAACCTGCTTATTTCAGCTACATTTCTGGGGACTGAGTGGGAAAATGACTGATGATCATTGACAAGATACATGTATTATTATTTGAAGTGATAAATGTGTGAAATTATTAGACACACAGCTTAGAGAACAAGTGCTGCACCTTGCCATACCCAGTTGATACCCATACTGAGACCATTATGGTAGACTGTTCTATCAATCATAAGCCAGAATTACTGGGTCAGCCTAAATATACCTTCCGACTAGAGCAGGTGATATGAATGTAAAACTGACCCAATAATTCACGTTCATCAATAAGACACCTTGATGATCTCAGCCCATACTGTCACACTAATCCTGCTGGTTTATGAATAACTCCATTTGGCTGAGACTCTGGTTATGGGATGGTCTTACAAAATCTCCTGTCTAAATACATCTTTAGAGTGGGGCTTACAGTGGAGTGGTGATGGATACTACCACCATCATCGATACATGATCCCCCTCATTGAATTAACTATAAATTTGATATGCTGTGGACAGAAGCAGCAGAAGTTTCCACTAAAAAGCTTCTACCTGGTGATGCTTTCAGATACAGGGGCATCAAAGGCATCAGCAGGGATGAATACTTGACACAGGTTAGGAATGCAGTGCTATTATATTCTCTAGGCTTCTTGTTGATAATTATTTCCCAATACTGACTGACCAGTGTGTTCTTTGCTTTCAGATATTACCATCCTTCAATGAACTCACATATTAATTTAACGTGAGCATTTTTGCAGAGAAGAAAAAATGGAATTTGTGGATTAATAAAGTGTTAACTGATCAATACTGGTTAAACTTTTACTAATAAATTAAATCATATCATCTGATATAATTGGATAAACCCTTAACCCGTTTAAGTTTGTCATGGGTTTGGTTTGCAAGTTGCATTGTTTGAGAGTTTAACTAAAATAGAGCAATTATAACTGTCTGTCCTGTGCTCTGGAAAAAAAACTGTGTTGGCTATGGTCTTAATAAAATCCACTGTCTTACGGTTGGTGTGTGTCAGGGAAGTGGGCTCAGTGACAGTGGCCTGGTGGTTTTAATGTCAGGACATTTCAGTTTACAGCCCCTCTGTCACCTTCCTCCACAGCTGTCCAATAAGAAAGGTCACAGCATGCATGGCTGCACACAAACAAACGCACATGCACATGCAAAAACAACCACACACACGTGCGAAGCTACACACCGATACACAGCCATGAACATTCACATGCACACACGCTCCATGTACAAAATCCTGTATCCTGTCCCCATGGTAAGCACGGTTTCATATATCACGTTAATTAACTGGAGCTTTGCTAGAGAAATGACTTTGTGCTACAACTTGCCGTTGCCTTCATTACCTGTAGGGTTTGGTAGTAAGCTCAAACATCAAGTGTTATTTCATGCAACATGTCAATGACAACTGTTATGCCAGTTGCTAATTAATGATAACCACTGCAACGTTAATAGATGGAATGTGGCAACAAGATAAAGAGAGAGGGACTCTTAACCTTTCACATGTGGAGGATATAAATAAAGTGTAATGCTTATGTAATATTTTATATAATTTTGACCTAGGAGCTGCTCTCTATTGGATTATCTTTCTCTAAGTGGATTCTCCCAAAAGACATAAAGAGAGCTCTTTTGCTGAGGATTGCTAAACATAGCTGCTGCAACAGTGTTGTCTGTACAGCCTTTTGTGAGATGTGGGTATATACATAAGGCGGAAAAGGGCATCTGCCTAGTCTTGCACCTTGACTTATTTATAAAAACAGCATTTGCAAGTCAGTCATGGGGGCACAGAAAGATATAAATTTTTTATAATGCAATGATCCTTGTAATTGAAAGTAGGATTTCAGTACTTCTACATTCCCTGTATTATGTTAGCACCTCCGAGTCGATGGTGTGAGCAGAGCTGCATAATGGCTGTTTAGGGCTATACACCTCCTGAAGCTCTCTCTCAGCTAGCAGGAACATCTTCAGTAGCAGTCATCTTTATTAGGTGGCAGCGGCCTTCTGAAAACAAGGAGCCGTGAGTTTGTTCGTTTCATGTAACAAGCACATGCCTGACAAACGATCAAGCTCTCCCCAAGCTGAATACATAAAGAAGAAAGCCAACATGAATTCTGTATTTCTGTCCATGATATGTAAACTTATCAATGAAGATTCAGTATTTTCTTAATCCACGTGAGGCATGACACATTCATGATCAGTATGTTCTGGTCTAAAACTGACAAGACAAAATAACCACACACATTGCATTAATCCCCTTAAGACGCTCTCTGTACTGTAACTATAGCAGCAAACCATCTCCAAATCCACAAATCCGAGTCCACACTTCTTATGTTACTTCGAGTAACACAGTATATGACATTTTTATTCACCATAGAGCAGTGGATGGTGTTAACGAGACAGGAGAAGAGAGAAGAGAAGCGGAGCTTAGAGAAGATAAAGAGAGGAGGCAAGAGAGATTAGAATTAGCTCCTTCACATAGACGTCTCATTGCATCCATAAGACTCTAAAATAGGGTCATCTCATAAAAACTGCCCTTTGGCTTCCCTATAAACAGGAAAAACAAATACACACACACATGCACACAGCCCATAAAATTTTGCCATTTAAGGCCTGAAAGAAATCCCCCGTGGGCTCGAGGAGCACATTTCAATTTCCACAAAGCACCCGAGGGATATCGAAATCATGAATCTCCCCAACGAGAAAAGTCAAACAGGAATTGCTATAGGATGATGGACACACCCGAATGCGCATACGTACACATACACACACATCCTGTCAAACAGGTTCTGCTGTTGGATGATGGACAGTCCAGGTACAGCCCATAACTCAGCAGATGCATTTTTGTTTCCACTGCTTCTTCAAATGAATAGTTTAGAAGGTGAAGTTATATTGTGATAGATGCCTTGGGGGTAACAAATGGCTTGCTCCAGACAAAGCTTTGAAGTGGATGCGTATGCCTGGTCACCAACCTGTAATCTCCAGCCATTTGTCACAGGGTGAAGGGACAGGAGATTTCCAAGAAAAACTTCCAGGTGATACTAGCTTCATTTTTTACCCCATGCAGAGGTCAAATCCTCATTGGATAAGGAGTTATCCTGGAGTTATGCTTTACTCAGCACGGACTTCTGTCTTTTATTCAAACATATGGTTTGTCATATATTTCTGAAGATATTTTCTATTTTCTGGCCTTATCCTTACTGGTATTCAGAGAACGTATTGAGGAGGGAAGCTTTTATTCTCAGCAGAGAGCAACACAGAGCATCTGGAAAATGCCTCCTCCCCTCGATAGTGAGACTTTGATCAAAAATGTGTCATAGCGTTTTGCTCGAACTGAATTATTCAAAGGTCAGTGAACAAAGGCATGTTTGGGCTGTGTTGCATTACAAAGGCTAAAATGGTGGTAAATTGGCAAAATGTTCACTGTGTCTCTGTGGGGAGCTGACCGGTGAGCCTAACCCTCAAGGGATCATTTGGCATCAAACAGCACGTGCTCCCTGCTGTTGTTACTGCTTCAATCATCACCAAACTGTTACCTCATATTTTCAAACTATCAACTTTATCTCCCTATATTTAGGGCTTTGTGCTTCTGTGGCTTCCTAGCAGGTAGACAAGAGAATAAAGACTTCTGAGCAGAAGGATTGAAAGCTTAGGACCCATGGGGGACTCAGTAGCCTCTATGGATGGTGATGCATGTGTGCGTATGTGTATGTGCACATGTACATGCAGGTGTGAAAGAGAAAAATGGTGAGTGTGTGTGTGTGTGTGTGTGTGGTGGGGGGGGGTCTTATTCAATGATGGTGATGGGCAATCTAGGGCATCACGACTGGAGCCTGTCTCAGTGGGCAACCTCTCACCGGAGACCGCAGTCATACAGGATAAAGGAAAGAAAAGGCTCAAAGACACATGTGGATTCATTCCCCTTTCAAGTGCATGCCTATTTTTCTCTCTTTTGTCTTGCATTCTTCAACCTATAGCCGAAGCTTTCTATTTCAATGAGTTTTTCAGTTTTCTTTTCAAAAACAGTCAACAATACACCATACTCATGTTTTATCCCTAGGCGGGCCAGTAGAGCAGATGAGAGTGAGCAGAAGAGCGGAGGAGGATAAAGAAGGGGAGGAGGGGGTAGAAGTAGAAGAGAGTGGCTAACCTTGCATGTTCATTTGTGTGTGTGTGTGTGTGTGTGTATGTATATGTATGTCTGTATATTAAAGCATTCATTCCACTTCAATAGCTTGCATTATTCATACAGTGCTTGGGAAGATCAGTCAAGCAACTGAGTGGGTGATCTACATTCACACAAACAAAGACAAAAGTATGTACACACATATACCAACACACACGTGTGTTAAAGTGTATATAAGACAAACACAATCCAGGAAAAAGGGGGGAGCAGAGCGAACAGTAGAGAGAGAGTGAGAGAGAGAGAGCGAGAGAGCAGCAGTGCTCATATAGCAGGGTCTCTGAGGAATATAGTGAGGTGAACAGTGCTGCAACACACAGGTTTCCCATGGGACCGTAACCAGCTCTAGCTATTCTGGTCAGCCAGGCCTCCTGCATGGATCCATTGCTCTGACATCCCCTGCTCTTGGCTCTCAGCTTCTTCAATATCTACAAATCAAAGTTCTTTAAGGAACATGGCCAGGAATTAGTAGCTCAGCAATGTGCCATTTTCTAGAACCATCTTTCCCTCACGTGCATTTCTATTTTCGTACTATGCTGTTTGTACTCCTCCATCTTTTTCTAGATTCAATCCAGACTGGTACAGTACACAAGGCAAACAGTAGTTAAAGCGCTGCAAGCACAGCCTACATTACACAGATCAATACAGGAAACGCTCTCATTCCACTCTCATATCCCACTGAAAAGTTGTTATTTTGGCATGGCAAGCTCTTATATACAGAAATTCGCCGATCACAGGACGCTGTGACCCGAGAACCAAGAAGAAATCGCAGGAAGTAGGGCACTTTCCTACCGAGCTCACTATCTTTGGAATCAACTTCCTCTTGCGATTAGGGAAGCAAATTCTTTGGAAATCTTCAAATCTGAACTCAAAACCTATCTGTTCTCACTACGATATGACCAATCCCAGCCCTGTGTAGTTCGGGACCAAGACACACTTCTCTTACTTTAGTTTAGATAGCATTAATAATAGGAACCGGTCGTTGGGTACGCAGCTGCCTCTTGGTCTGCATCATTACACTGGCTGTCTGCTGTCAGTATGAGTGCGTAATGTATGTCTGCTTTGAGTGTGTGCGACGTGCTTTGTACGGTCCTGTGATGAAGGGCTATCTCAATAAACTTAACTTGAAACCGTTCACTCATTCAGCTATATGAGATGCATATGAGTCCATAAATGTTGACTCTCCATTTCTCTACCTGAGTGGGTGTGGGTGTACTGTACACAACATGGCAATAATCCTTATTTCTTCACAAGAGGCATCATCGTCATAATGCCTTTGCAAATTATATGAGGCTAACATCTCCTATTTGCTGTTTTACTAGGCCAAAGGTCACTCCAAATGATTTCCCATACTGGTACACCTTTGGTCAGTGGTTCTCAATCCTGGTCCTTGGGGCCCACAGCCCTGCTGGTTTTCTTTCCTACCAGGTAGTTACTTACATTCACCTGGTGTGCCAGGTGTAAATCAGTCCCTGATTACACGGCTGGAATGAAAACCAGCAGGGCTGTGGGCCCCGAGGACCAGGATTGAGAAGCACTGGAGGAAGATTCAGAAAATGTTGCTAGTTGGATGCTTTTATCAACTGTGATCAGATAGGTTTTGTTCTCAAGTCCTTAAGACTGATTTACAATCAGGTATCAATTATAATCTATTAGATATTTTTTTTATTTTTATAAAACCACATTTTTTCATTAAAACCAACCAACCAACCACACAAGTAGCCAAAAAAAACAAAAACAAAGTCAACATGAATCTGTGATAATATCTAATACCTATACTAAAATACTGTAAGAGATGTATCACATTTAATCATAACTTAATAAAATGATATGATGAGTTGAGCCTCCTGATGTCCTGTCCTGTAGATAGGGCTGATTAACCTTAGTAGTTTTGGTTTTACATTGTCATTCATGCAAGGTCTCTGTAATGGAGGCTTGTTGAGAGACTAATTGCACACTTGGAGTCTTTTTTGATAAAACGTGGGTGTTTTATCCAAGGTCCCAGGTAGTGAGTCAGTGTTCTGCCAGATGTGCTGTTCTCCTCTACTCCTCTATCTTCAAAGCCGCATCATTTCCTGTATGTCCTGTCAGTCAGTGTCTCAATAGATATATTATGTACGCAGATTAATCCATTGTACGTCCTGTTACAGAGTATGGGGACATTTTAGATTATTTTTTTTACTTGGTGTGACAAATCTCTTCTTTATTAAAATCTATAAGAATAAAAAAGTAAGCATTTTCAATTCCCAGTTGTTTCCTATTGTAAATATCTAGGAATGATCATTGGCAACATGGTGCCTGTGAGAAAAATACTAATGCGATCTATTCTGAGCTACAATAAAGACTACTGTATTTTTATTGAGAGACCATTTGATATTGATGTACCTAGGTATTGATACATCTAGATTGATTTATTACCCATTATACAAGGCTGGGAGACATGAATAAATTCGATTTCAAGCCTCATCCTAACAGTTAAAACATGGAATAACTGTTTCAATTACCAAAGACAAATTGAAGTAATTTGGGTCATTTTGAGCAAATTCAACTGGAACTAATTCCTTCAGCGTTACAATTTAACTAAATAAATAAATAAAATGTAGACACATTTGACATTTTTTCCCATCAAATTAAAGTTAACCTCAACATGCTCCTATTATAGTTATCCGCAGACTAGTGCCCAAGGGAGCGATGTAAGAAAAGGAGGAGGGGGGTAGACACAGTAGTGCTAAAACGTGACTACAGGTTCCTGCGGAGGTTACAAATAGATTCCAGATTGTGAAAAAACTCCATATCCCTGCCACTGTTATCCCCCTCTTCCCTGCCTGTCTATCTCTCCCTCTCTGCCCAGTAGCTTTCAGTGCTGCCCATTTATACCACCTCACTCTCACTTTTCTCTCTCCATCTCTTTCTCACCCATTACAAAGGTGTAAATTGGACACAGATAATTGAACATTACTATCCTGGGAGGTAGCTGGTGCCATCTGTTAAATGTCCGCCCCCAACATCACAGAGCACCACACAATGTGCCCAAACATCCCAATGCACCGTGCAGCACATTTGTGTGTGCACGCGTGTGTTAGTGTGTGTATATCCGCGCATTTTAGAGACTCCCTTCTCCTTCATTCCACAGATCCCCAGATGCCTCCAGCACACAGGTTGTACCCTCTGCTTCAGAAATGTAATTTACCCACTTTCCTTCTAATAGCCCTGTGGGCAGTGTTTAATCAGTAAGTCTGGCGATATCAAGAAGTGGGTGATCTAGAGAAGGGGGTGAGGCTGAGGGAATCTCTGACCAATCCCTGACCAAACAAACAACAAAAAAGTCTGGGATGAATTATTTCTTTAAAAAAGTAAATCATTATTTCTTCATGTTCTGTATTACCATATTATTACATAATACATTATTATATATTATTGACTTATATAATATTATTGTTCTAATTGCCCAGAGAACTGGTAATCTTCCACAAATAGGTGCTAAAACAGAAGGGAAAGGTGCTTTATCCTATTCTGACAGAATTTGGCACTATGTAAATTCCATGTATAAATGATTATTGTTACCCATATACAGACTTAGTTAAGACATGAGGAGTTTAAAATCAAGCTTGTGATTTCACTAACCTGACAAAATAATATATTGATAGAGCTTTGCAATATAGAATTCCTTCCTTCAACTAAACTCAGCATCACATTGCCTCAAATGAAGAAAACACAACAAAGCAAGAACCATGGCTGATGGCTTATAGGGTTATGCAAGTAATAGTTTAGAGTTTAGGTCGTGGTTAAAAACTTTATTGATGGAAAACAACTTCATGGCTGTACCTTTGGCTGGAACTTGCTACCTTTGGTGTCACCAATTACCAACGATTTGTGACACGCTATTTGACTGTCTAATGGCTGAAACTGATCAATTTTCTGTAGTGGGTTTACAGAAATGCGTCCACTGCATTCCATAGGATTCCCAACAGCAACCCAATTACTGGATTGGGCTAGAAAATGATAAGCTATCCACACAAATAATGAGGCAGATTCTCTATGTGAATTTCTGAAGAGCCCTTAATGGCCTTCTCTTTCTCTGTTTCTCTCTCTCTCCCACACACACTTGGCTGATTAGCAGTTGGCATTTTGTCTTGGCTATGTGCTAAATGAGAGCAGCAACATTACCATCTCAAAGATGCTCTCCTCGCCTAGCTAATGGTCAGGACACAATGGCTACTCAAACACTTGATGGATCATTGAAGGATTATGTCATTTGGCTTCATGCCTTTATGCTCACCTCATCTGTGTGTGTGTGTGTGTGTGTGTGAGTGAAAGAGACACGGAGAGAAAGAGAGAGAGAGATCCTGTAGGTGTGGACTCCTAGACCTCTCAATGGGAGCAATAATGCTAGGGAGCTGCAATGTCATATCCGTCAGAGCTGACTTTCTGTCAAGGCCAGACAAAGGTGTTGACACCTCAACACCAGGCAGTGAGTGAGGACGCCATTCAAATGTCAGTTACCTGACACATAGCCATGCTCTCATAGATGGGTGGTAACCAGTGATTGTCAGTTGGTAACTCAAGGAAAAGGCCACTGCATATATAAAGCCCAAGAGGAGGAATCCACTGAGATTAAATGAATGAATATGTTTTCATCGTCTAAGGAAAGTATTCAACTGACACAATCACACCTGTCAACTGTGGTAGATCAGCACTTATGGAAATCTCTACAGTGGCATGGTCAACAAGAGAGGTCGGTCAGTCAGGTGTGAGATACTTCACTCCTCCAAATATGTGACCTATCAAACTTTGTCACGGTTTACAGCACTTGAGAAAAATATTGAATTAAAGTAAAAGTTAAGTTCTACTGTTGTGAAAATTCTACTTTAACTATGAAGCGTCACACCTTACCTGTGAATTTCCACATTACTCCCACAGTCCTTTTCACGTATGCTAATGCTAACATTAACTATACATCATTTCCACAATGCACCATGGGACTGTACAGAATCTGTACTTTCTTTACAGTTTATCGAAGAGCAAGATTAGATCAGCAGAATGATATGGCTCACACTTAAAATGAAGAAAAAAAAAATATGCTAGCTTGTTGAATAGTGCTAGTTTGTGAGACAAAGTTGTTGGGAAATTGCTCTCAAGTTTAAAAAGGGTTTGCCCCATGCTTTCAATGGAGCCAAGCACTTAAACAGAAACTCACCATGTGTTGAGTATGTGGTTAAAAAAGTAAATCTAAATAATAATATAAATAATACAATAATAAGAAAACATGATTAATACAACCGTGGGGTTTAAACCTATGAAGCACTTGCAGCACAGTTTTATACTACAGAGATGAAAGCAAGGCTTCTGATGAATTATTTGGACAATAAAAAGATAACTATGGTAAGCACACAGCAATTTAGCTTCACAGACTTTAGCCAGCTAATGAAGCCCTTTATTATTTGAACAAATAAAGCATAAAAACTTCAATATTAACTACCCACAAAAGCTTGTACAATCTTATAAGATAGATATATATTCCTTTAATTGATTTACACGTTGCACATAGACCGTGTAATTCAGTGTCTTCTGTCTCTTTGGGATGATTAGAGTCTTTAAGCGATTTTTAGAAATGAGAAATGACCACCTACATGCTCATAAAATGCAATGAGCTGGAGCGTATCACATTTGAGATTGCAGCCATCACTTTGTCATGAGTTAATGTATAAGCTGACATTATAGGGAGGTAATAATCAATTTAAGAGAACAAAGGTGGTGTTAAAAGATCAAATTATGTGATACTTTGCGTAGTTTGCGTCTCAGCTTGTGGCTGTACTATTTTCAAACATTGCCCTCTGACTTAATAACAAAAAAACAATTATCTTTCAAAATGCTAACATTAGCTAACGTTATGGATCAACATCATGGATGTACCCTAAATCCATTTGATTTGGACCTTCCTGTGTAATTTAGAAAGGTATTTCTGTAATTAAGACTGAGGACAATGGTGGTGAGAGAAAGAGAGAGATGATTTTTGATCATCTAGGATGATCTTTAGAATCTTTCATCTTCCTTAATGACACAAGACAAACTAGAGGGCACTCTAAGAGCGTAAACCTCCGCTAACACTAAACAGTTCTCCAAGTTGCTGTTACACCCAAAGACATTGTTCCTAACAGTTCGATTTTAAGTTAAATTGATTTCCTGACCCTGCAAACATACTCTTAGGATTTGGAATAAAATCTCTATCTCCATTAGTTTCACAGTTATGGCTTAAAAAAAGATAATCGTCTAATGGCAGAAATCCCAGATCCGGATCACCACCAAAATCTAATCAATTGTTCTTTGACCCTCAGCCTATCTGTCCACCAAATTTCATGGAAATCTGTTTTTGAGATACCCTGCTGACACACAGACAGACAGACAAACAAAAAGCAAAACCTCCTTGGCAGAGGTAATAAATTGAGCTGGGTCCAGCCAGGTTGGCAGGAAAAGCAGAGACCAGGGAAAAGACAACCTCTGACACACAAATCAGTAACACAAAAGATATCTGCTTTATATAATAGAGCTTTCTGTGCAAATTGTTTGCTGAAACTTGAAATGCACTTGCAGCCAATCACTAATTTATAGTTGGACCTGGATAAAAACCCAGTCTGGCTTCAAGGCAGACCATTCTACTAATACTATGCTCCTTGTTGGCACTTAAGTGCTCCACACCACTAGAGATGCTCATGCTCCTCTACCCATCTGGTGCCTTCGTCACCGCCAACCACCAGAAGGTTCTTGCTAGATCTGCACTCTCATGGCTTGCCTCCTATTTGTCAGGTTAAGGTGCACATTTCTGCTTGCCTGGCTGGCATCGCCACCTGGATGTCTGTCCACCACCTCAAGTACAACTTTGACAAGACTTAGCTACAATTCTTCCCTGGCGAATCCAATCCAATTATCACTGGCAACATCATGATGACTCCTGCCCAGAATGCCAAAAATTCTTGCAGTGATTGTAAACAAACAACAGTCATGCAAAACTCACATCACACTCACAACCTGATAACTCAGACCAGTCCACAACAGGGACTGCCCAGGGGCCTCATTTATAGAACTCAGAGTAGATTCCATCCTAAAACATTGCATACGCAAGAAAATATTCAGACCTATAAACACCTGCACGCAGTCTTCTCAATATAAATACCCACCTGCAGTGAATTGTGCACATGTGTACTCCTCCCAATGTCCTCTCTCTACTCCTCCCAGTGTCCTCCCAGTGTCCTCCCACTACTCCTCCCAGTGTCCTCCCACTACTCCTCCCAGTGTCCTCCCAGTGTCCTCCCACTACTCCTGCCAGTGTCGTCCCACAATCATCCACAAATGGTCAATACTAAATAGATCATGAATACGCTGACATTGTTAAGGAGCCTTTGTTGGACTATCAATGAGGGAAAGATGGAGTCGCCAACTGCAAGAAAGGCAAAATTTGCGGAGTGCGAGATCGAGGTGCTCATCACTGATCTTGAGCACCGTAAAGATGTACTGTTTGGGGGGCTCAGTAGAGACATTTCCAACAAAAGGAAACAATTTGAATGGAAACATGTGACGGAAGCGCTGAACAGTGTTGGCTCCACACTGCGAACTGTTGCCGACGTGAAACAAAAAAATGGTCAAATATGAAAGTTGAGGCCAAAAAACGCATTGCTGCTTATTGGCAGAGTGTGGGTTCCACTGGTGGTGGTCAGGGAGAACCCCAACCTTCACAGCTCCAACACAGAATTGCAGGCATCATCGGGGAAACCCTTTTGTCTGAAATTGTGCGAGAGGCAGAGGGGGACACTGATGCAGCTACGGGTGCCACAGAAACCAGGAAGCCAACTTCTGTAATACCAAAGCTAAACTATCTACATCATAGGCAAATTCACACAGTATTTCAATAAGTCGAGCCAAATGCATGAAGTATTTTGCTCCATTTTATTTAGACACAATCTCAAGTGTGGCAGTGGCTGGTGGAGGTGAGGGGGGCACCACAGTGTGCGCCAGGCCCCAGCGGCGTCTCAAGTGTGCACAGCTCGGCCACGGTGTCCAGTCAGCCAGGCCCCAGCCGTGCAAGTGGCCTCACTGATGCAGCAGTAGAAAATTTAACAAGAGAAAAAATGTTCTTAGTGAAATGTGTACTGTATTAAAAGAACTTGTAAAAAAGTATACCATTTGTCTGGTCTGTTCATAGGCGGTGCATCACTTGTTCACGTAATGCAATCGCTGAGAGATCATTTACAGGGTGATCTGGCACAATGTCATCTGGCACAATGTCAGCGGGTGCAGGAACACCATTGCGCTGTGCTAGATTAGGGAGAACCGCACAAGCCCTAATAATCTGGCACACCATAATAATAATAATAATAATAATAGTAACAAAAATAATAATAAACTTTTGTAATAATAAACTCCTATTTGTATATAATAATAAACTTAATAATAGCACTTTTCAAAACAAAGTTACAAGGTGCTTTAGAAGACAAAATAAAAATGGTAGACAAACTGATGATGAACAAAATGATAAAAACAATTTAAAAACAGTTTAAAAGTTATACAACATTGAGCATAAGGAGCTACATATGAGAGAGTAAAATGAAATAATCAATAAAATAAGAGTTAAGAGAATGCCTTTGTATAAAAATAGGTTTTAAGTAGTGACTTTGAGGAGTGAATTCAGACCACAAACCCTGTGAAAGCACACTTATAAAAATATGTTTTTAAGAGGGATTTAAAAGAGTATAAGGAGCTCTCTCACCTTCTCAGGCCTATATAACAGAATGCCACCAGATTTGTCTAGGCATCTCCAACGAGATTTCAGGAGCCCGATGGTGCGCTCAATGATTGAACGGGCTCTACCATGTGCTTCGTTGTACCTTCTCTGTGCTGCATTCTGCGCATTTGGGAAGGGGGTGAGGAGCCAAGTCGATAGAGGATACCCACTATCACCTGCATGATGATTGCATGTTTTTAAAATATTATCCAGTAACCACTCAATTGGCAAATAAATAATGTCACATTCTCTAGGAGGAAAAAAGAAAAAAACTTACCAAGAAGCCAACCATCACGCACAGCGCCAGCCTGAAGTCTTCTTCCTATACTACTGTGCCAAAAATAAATGATTCGTGGGTTGAGCCAGGCCATCGAGCCATTACATTTGTCAGAATCATGTCAGCACTGCAAATGATTTGAACGTTTATGGAATGATAATGCTTGTGATTAACAAAAGCAAACTTGTTCTCATTTGGTGCTTTTATCGCAACATGAGTGCAGTCAATTACTCCGATTACATTTGGAAAACCGAACATTGCTGCAAATTGCATTTTGATGTTGGCTTGCTCACCCACAGTATAAGGAAACCTTATACAACGAGGGGCCATTTCAATAAGTTAATCCAAGGTGGCTGACATAATTGCGCTTAGTGATGGCTGGGATATTCCAGACTTATCAGCCAGATCGCGCTGGAACGTTCCAGTTGTCAGAAAGCCCAGAGTGGTCATTAACTGGACCTGCACAGGGATGGACCTGTTCCGCTGGGTGGGTTGTTCCAAAGCTGGGCCCAATTCAGCACAGATTTCCAAGAGAATGCCTCTTGGTAATCTGAATCAGTTTATTAGCCAATCTCGCTGATTGGCACAAGGGCTATAAATAGTGCTCATGGTGACTTCATGGTGACTTCAATATCATCATTATCATATAAAATCATCAATTTTGTTTTAGTATACTTATTTAGCCTATCCTTGTACCTTATAAGATAGGCTAGGTCAGTGGTGATAATAATAAATATATATCCACAATTAGAGGTAGGCCTATACATTATGAAATGTAGTGATATGTGGTGATGTGCATTTTATATTTCATCTGTGTTTTTTCATCTGAGAACTGAGCTTTATTTTGTCATCTCACCATCGGGCGTCGCTGATTCCCGTGTCTGAAAAACTTTGTGTTAGCTCTATGCATGGGTGAAAGGATGCGTAGAAATGCACACCTTTTTCCGCACAGAATTTTTCTATAAATCCCGACGTTTGCTGTGAAAGATGCGTACGCACATTTCACCCCCGTTTACGCCACTTTTTTTTGCGTAGCAACCTTTATAAATGAGGCCCCGGGTCTTTGTACAAGCCTTAGCCATCTCCCATACTGCATCTCACTTCCTGGGTCTTGTTTCTTCAACTGTCACTTCTCTGTCTCAAATGATCACTGTAGAGTGACAGGAATATGTTGTGACAACTGTTTCCAGGGGACTTTGACCACTGCACACCTCAGTTGCTTGAAATGGTAGTCATCTTGGCATGTAAGCTTATTGACTGTTGCACTCTGGATAAGAGCGTCAGCTACTTGCATAAAATGTAATGTAAATGTAATTTCCTTTCAGCCTACACTAGCATGTAATAGCTTGAATAATGGGTGTTTAAGTTGCCTTCAAATTGCCTCGCAATTATGATATGAACTGCACAACTGCAATGAATCTAAAAAATCAAATGAATCATGAAATATTTTTCTTAGATGCAGAAAGATGGCTAGCAAAGGTGTTTCATTTCCATTGGTACAAGATGCACCAATGAGTTTTCCCACCACCATGATTTAGATTTTTTTGGCTTCCTATTTTTGGCAAATTCCCACAATTTCAGGTCAATAACTATGATTATTCCTCCAAGGCTTTTTCTTTAGTAAAAGGAACTTTCAGGCCACTCTGTACCTCCTAACAGACTTGGTCAGATAATAATACTCCACTTGCTGAAGGCAAGAGATTAGCCTTTTTCCTCCCAATTTATGAAGTTGAGACCATATAAAACAATCAGATTTCATATTTGAGTGATAGAAATGAAAAAAATATGAACAATGCATAAACAAGATGAGTTCATTTTTATTGGAACTGCAATAAAAGGAGAAGAGGTTGGGGCACGGGGAGGGGGGGCATCCCCTATACCGAGTAGCTTCTTAACAGTGAAGGTGCTTTAATTCTCCCTTCGAAAATCTGATTGTTATTCCTCTTCAAACACAACTTCATGATAGTTCACTAGTCCAACAACTAGTATATATTTAATTCTAGACACATACAGGGCTTTAAGAGCAGGACAATTAATCAAGGTTGAATTTGATATGACACATGCTGATATGACGAGACTTATAACAGGCTGATAATGACTTATGTGTGGATATACACGTGTGTAAGTATGCATGCATGTGAGTGTGTATGTGTGTGAGAGAGATACCATGAACAAAGCCTGGAGCTGACATGCTGATAGTTGCAGTAAGTCGAGACACCTCGTGATGTCTATGGTTTCATAATAAGAGAGTAATTGTGCGCGAAGGAGAGGAAAATTCTAATTACAGTTATAAATAATGGAAGTCTGTATCAATTATCAACGATGTAAATCAGACACATAAACAGACACACACACATATGTGCGTGCACACACACGCACGCACACACACACACACACTATGTTCATGTATTTTTCTCTTTTGCTTGTCTCTCTCTCTCTCACACACACACATACTTGCTGGTAAACATGCGCACTTCCTTGACACAAACCCACTCAATAAAACTATTGCAGGATTTTTGTGATGGTGGGAGAGGAGGGTTTGAGGTGGCGAGAAAAAAAGAGCAATAGATGGAGAAAAAAAAGAGGGCAAGTCTAGAATCAAGAAAACAAGATGAGCTGTTTTTTTATGCTAGTAGCTGTAATGTATGCTATGGAGATTCACATCTACCAATAGCACTTTAATATCTGCCTCGTTTGCTGCAGTTGAATTGAACATCGTAGTCAAACTCAGGTATGCACTGAACAGTTGTGCTCTGGTCCACCTGAGAGAGGTGATCTTGTGTTGTTTCCAAGTGAACCCTGAAGCGTTTGTTTGAAGTCAGCTCACACAGGAGAATAGGTAGGAAATCAAGCATTTAATGAAGTTAGATGTCCGATTTTTGTTGACATTTTCCGACACCTCTCTGAATGTTTTGTTGGGAACAGCCAAATAACTTCATAAAACTAAACAAATGGCACAGCAGATTGCATGCATAATCAAGTACGGAGTGACTGACAGAATTGTAAAAAAAAAAACTAGCAACATGTTAGCAAGCTTTTTAGCTTGAAAATTAAGTTGTTCATGGAAATTCTTCTTGTTTGTTTGGATTTCTTTTTACTCAATTTATACAGAGAAGGTTGACTGGGCATGCACGTTCTTTTTTATTGACTGTCCTGTAGTTTCTTTAATTGTTATTTATTCAGGAAAGAATGACTGAGCATGGATGCTGTTTTACAGCTAGGCCCAGCTTCACACTCATACAGCTTCACACATGGGAGCTGCTCAGCTTTCTCAGCCAGGGATTCAAACCCTCCAGTCAAAAGCCTACTTTACTGACGTCTAGGCTACTGCTGACCCCAAGGATTGAAAAAGGATTTGGCTGACCTCTACAAGCCTATTACTGTGTTCAAAAAGTATAGTTCCCTTTTCAACTGGTAGCAAATACAAACCAGAAAGTAAAAAGTAATCTTGTGATTCAGACCAATTATAATGAACTCTAGGTGAGGAGGCCTCAAGAAACACAACAGTCTTTAATTTCATGACACAAATGTGCACAAATGCACACATGCACATGCGTGCACACACACACATTCAGAACCACACACAGAATCAAAGGCTTCTATGTACACACCCACACACACTTACACATACAAAAAGTGAAAGGTGGTTAGGTTGCAGTCGCTTCAAAACACCCAGTCTACTTAATTACTGCATACTGGAGATTTGGCTTTCAGATATTGCAGACAGTGTGTAAATGATCAGAACTCTTGTGGTTCTCCATCACTGAACAGAAAAATAACCTGTGGATAGACACTTTGACTGTCTAATGACATTTGTAGTGCTATTGTCCTGCAAGCAAGAGAGCTATGGACCATGATCAAACAACTTTCTTGTTCAAACCAGGATGTAGGACCCACTACACCCCCACACTTCCACTTAGACCTGCCTGTTAGTCTCAGTTGGCTGCTCTTTCCTCCCCTCAGAGCTCAAAGAACCTCTGGAAAAGACATTTATTTAGTGGAATACACACACACTTGAATATAAATTGACATGGAGACATGGACAAAAAGACACACGTGACCCCTTAACCCATTTGCCAACATCACTGATCACTGTTGTCCCATGAAAACCTTTTGACTCCAATTTTCATCATGGTTTTCATGTGATTTTCATGTTTTAACTTGAAAGGTTCCATGTTCCTATTTGTGCTGAGAAAATTCTCCAACCCTTTCAAAACCCATTGGATTTTGGTGATCAAGCTAAGAACAAGGCTGTTTTTCTTAGTTCCTGAAAAGTTGACATTTTGGAGGTTTTCACCTGACAGTGATGTGATGTTATTTGGTGTGTAATGCCAACAGCTTGTAAAATCATTTTGGACCCGTATATACAATGCATGTTTATACAGCACAGTGCCACTGGATGTGAGAGGTTAAAATATCAGGTAACCACTATGCTAAGGACAGTGGATGGTGAGAATTTATTAGATTGCCCGTATTTTGTCAACAAGCTGCTCAGCTTTGAGAAAGAACTAAGTGCCAGCACCAAGGACACACAAAGAGGCAGAAAATACACAGAAAAAAAACTTTTTTTCTGTTTTCTAATTAGTTCTTATTTGGAAAAAGAAACAAAATAACCAAAGTAATGGAAAAGAGCCAGAGGAAAATAAGACATTTGGATGTTTTTGTGAAGCATGGTTGACAAGAAACTATGCAAAATGGTTTACAAACCAACAAACCAAGAACAAACAAAAGGAAAAAAAAAACATCTCAAAAAACACCATAAAATTGTATCTTTCATTATGTTTTTTGCAGAGTATGCAATGTAAAGTCAGAGAAAAATCTTTGCTTTGAAGTCTATTGATTCCAGTGTTCTGGTGTGTGTGTGTGTGTGTGTGTGTGTGTGTGTGTGTGTGTGTGCCTAGGACTACGTGATTGTTTATATTGTTGTGTGTGTATGTGTGTTAGTGTCCATGTATGTGTGACCTCTGCATCGATCTCCTACTTTGTTCCAATTATCAGTGAGGGTATGGGGCCTAATACTGCCATTCACATAAGCATTGCCGCAACAGCGGCAAACACATCAGAGTGAGCAGGCTAAGGAGAGGAGGGGAGAAGAAGAATAGGTGGAGAATGCAGAGATGAGGGAGAGCAGAGAAAGGGAGATGATATGATGCAAGGAAAAGAAGCTGCAGTAGAACAGTAGAGGTGACAAGAAAATGTAAGATAAATATAAGAGAGGAAGTAGGAGAGAAGGACAGAAGGCAGCAAGGGAAAGACATAACACTAGAATATCAGGAACAGACTGGCATTTTGTTGGACAGAAAATGTGCTTTGTGTGTGCTTTGTGTGTGTATGCGTGTGTGTAAGGGGAAAATCGATACTTCAGAATCATGTTGCTTACGTACAGAGCTTTTTCAGGAATGGAAGATAGCCCCTGGAAAGCTTCTACAAGCCCCACCTCCCCACCCCAGCTTTTTTGGGCGCAGGCAATTGGGATGGTAGGGGCCATCAGTCAAGGTGGAGTAGGGCCACATTGTGTGTTTGTGCTTCAAAAGTGTTTGTGTGCAGGCTGCGTCAACAACCATCCAGCCAACATTCAATGATGATGCATAGTTTCTGCAAATATTTCTATAATCAAAGAACATCATCTGTCCATGAGATCCTATTCTTCATGCTGGTGTGTTCAACAAATACTATACTGACTGTTATAACTAACTAAAAAAGTCAAATGCAACAGTTTAACCTAGAGAAAGACAGGCTGGCTTCGATTGATCACCTATACAAGGGTGTATTCCATTCCAAGGCTGCTGCACTGGTGACCATGCACTCTAACTGCTCTCAACAAATGTTGGTGTGTGTGTAGGAGGGGCTTGCAAAAAATTCCGGATAAGTTGCATAAATTGGCAAATAAGGTTATTTTAATCTTAATTAAGTGGTATTGGAAGTCAGGTGCACCAGAGCTAGTGAAGTGGCTTAACATACAACACTAACAGAGCTGTGTTGTATGCTAAGTATACAAGACGTCTCAGCAAGTAACAAGTTCCTTTTGCTCAAGTGTTTAGGTTGGAAATACATGATGCAGGGCTTTTCAGCGAGAAAAAACAGATTTATTCTTTTTTTTCCATTTCCCCCTTTGTTCCCCATGTTGTACAATTTGTAACCTACAGTAATTTGGAGGAGGTCTCGCCATCATTCGTTTTACATGTAGTAAATGAACAACAGATAAGGAGGACTGAGTCGACCTTAGAATCTTTATAATATGACACAATGCACAGATTATCTTAAAATGGGTTCTATGTTGTTGCTGCAAGACCATAGCTATCACTGGTTGGCCTTTTCTCAGGGTTATCACTGGAGCCCTAGAGTTCAGATTAAGATCTATTGATGTTACTTATTGAATTTTCTATTGCTTCTGCCATGCAATAATTTATACACTCATGCACACAAATACACCAATTTGTATGTATGAAAGTTGGCATGTGTGCACACATACAATGCATGTACTTAGCAAACATATCATTTCCAACAAGTAAACCCTGAGTTGGAGGTCATCACTGATTCATAACGGAGTGATTATTGATCGAGCTATCCAGTAGGTTATCTGAACAGTTTACAACAACCCACAGGGCTATAGAGCCTTGTTAAGAACCTTGAGCTGACTCCATAAGATGAATAATAGAGACTAATAGCATTCAGTGGCCAATATCAACAAGTATTGTAGACTCTGATGAGGGAGTATAAAAAGAAAAAGAAGTTACAATGCTTGAGAAAGGGAAAATGAGATGTGTGTGTGCGCGCATGTGTGTGTTTGTGTGTGTGTTGTGTGTATTTGCTAGTGTGGATGAAAACCTCTCTTGTGGTTTGAGCCGCATTGTTTGATTCTACTGATTCCACAGTAAGAGTCGCCGGGGGCTTGTTGCCAAGGTTCAGCCAATTGAATTAGGGATTTGCCATTCCCTCCTCAGTCTAACCCTCCTGACCATTTCCTGTTTCCAGGGATCCCAGAGGATCCCTCCTCTCCATTGAGCTGTGGACTGTAATTGTATTTAGGATGCCTGTGCAGAGCCCAATGGAATATACCAGAAAGAGAGAAAGAATAAGGGAGGGACTGAGAGAGATAGAAACAGAGCAGAAATGATGAAATGACAGGGGGAATAAAAAGAAAGGAATGGAGGAAATTCTTAAAGATGGAGGTACTGAAAGAGAGAGACAGAGACAGACAGAAAGAGAGAGACTATCCATCCATCCAAATGGAACACAAGGTCATTGTTCTCATTAGGTTTCCAAGGCTGAATAACCTAGGGTGGTTGGAGACAGTTTGGTGTAAGTACTGCAGTATCCCTGCTATAAAGCAGGAATCTAATAGGCTATTATATTCAAAGACATTAGGGTGGGAACAAAATGATTTTCCTTCACCCTCCACCCAATTTAGCCACAGACATGGAATCATATCTCATAGCTACTATTACATTGCAAGTCTATACCATTAAAAATAGCTCTGGGAATGCCATTAGGAGACATATATTTATATGGCCTTGTATTACATTACAATCAAAATAGCCATTTTACTCCTAATACACTGTTTTTGTCCTAGTTTATGGCCAAGATGTCTCCTATTAGTGTAGATGACAAGCTTACATGAAATAATTGCATGAAATAATGCAAATGTGAAACATGAGAAATGTAGTAAAAATCTCACCCACCAAGCTTTTAACGTGTAAAATGGGCAGAGCAACTCATACCCCCCCATGAAAACACATTACTTTTACAATGAAGTCCTCTGCCATGTCTGAACATGATCAGACCATGTGGCTTACTGCAAAGCATTAAAAAGGCTCCAAAAATCATTGATCATGCAGAATTTAATACTACTACTGAACAAGTGCACAGCCATTTCTTTTTCTATTCATTGCAATGGATAGCACAATCCTAACATTTACAAAAGAACATGTGTGACACATTCTAGGCTCTGACAATATGGGCCCCTCACCCGATGCATCTTAGTACAGTACCACGAATATGTACCCCTGCATGAGCATATAAACTCAGGTGATGTCTGGACTCATCTGAACTACTGAACTCAGACTAAACATCCTGAACTTAATAGCACAACAAAATGTGCAAAAAATCAAAAGGTCTGAATACCTTTGCAAGGCACAACATAACTTGATAGCTAGAGAGAAAGGCAGATTGATATTAACATGGAGTGCAACATCTTCAATTCCATTTTGGGCTTTACTATGTTTCTCCATTGGCTAGTTAAAACTGTGTAAGGATGATCTGAGGTCATAAGCCCACAGCCTGCAATTCCTACAGCTATTTGTCACATTGCAAAGGGCTGAAAGGAAGCCAAGATGAACCAAAAGTGTCTAGAATTGGCCAAGCCTTTTGCATCACAAAACTGTGTGTGCTATCATGTTTATGAAAAAAAAAAAACTCTTACAAGTTAAGATAAAATTGACATTCAGCTAAAAAAGGAAAGTGCATAATTAAGAATAGAATAGAAAATATAGAGTATGCATTATTTATTGTGAATTGTTGGAAGAATTATACTAGAATGCAGTTTGGATACAGCCCACCCAACATCAGCTGATAAAAGGACAAAATATATAAAGTCAAAAGTCTTTTTTTGTCATTGCTGCACAGCCATCTCAACATCAGCTTCAGTCCATCAGCTATCCATCTTATGCACGTCTTCCCCAATCTAAGGCAACATTAGACTATTGTAGCTACGTTAGTGTAAAGCTCTAAAACATAATGTATTGTTAGATTTCAGTTATTACACTTATTTAGCATCTCAGAGAGTTTGCGTTACTATGGTACACTTTATGTTGCCGTCTTTCACAGGCCTGTGTTGTCGCCACAGCAGTTGTGACCCATCAAATGCTAGAATTGCAGCTCCATTTCTAGACATGTTCTTTATGTGATTTCCACAAACATTCACCAACTCAATTCAGGTGGAGATATTGAATTGTGCTTTCTCTGTCAGTACAGCAAAACCTTTCTCTCTTTCTATGTGTGTGTGTGTCTGTGTGTGTGTGTCTACCTCCCTCTATGCTTTCACCCCCTGGCCCATGTCCAAGAAGACCATAACGCTATCTTTGGTGGTGCCCAACAGTTTTGTCTGACATGTGTTGGTCAGTGTTTGTCCTTCTGTTGCACTGCTTGGATCAAAGGAGGAAGCTACTCCACCCATCTGTGTCACATTTAATTTATCAGAAGCAGGACAGGAAAGGCTTGCCTCGATGGTGAGGGTGTGACACAGATACACATGCAAGCATACACAAGCACACATACACGGGAGATGGAAGGAGATGTGAGATGGCAGGAGGCGATGAGGGGAGAAGAGAAGATGCAGGTAAATTGATGGATTACAAAGAAAAGAGTCAAGCATCAATATAGAGTTGCTGCATCCAAATGTGAGAGCATCTGGCATCAGTGCTCTTCCCCTCCTTTCTCTATCCCTCCAATTCTTTGTCTCTCTACTAAAGATGAGAGTCCTCCTTGGTCTTGCTTTGATGACCAGGTGCTGGGCAGGTGGCTTGGAGTGACATGAGGTAGCTGTGTGTGTGTGTGTGTGTGTGTGTGTGTGTGTGCGTGCGTGTGTGCGCGTGGTGAGATAGAGGAAAATCCATTCCCACAGTAATGAGAGAGGTGCCAACTGCTCTTCCATCTGGCATTGAGAAAACTCTCTCTCTCTCTCTCTCTCTCTCTCTCGTTCCCGTTCCTTTCTTCACCCCTACACTTCTTATCATCTGTTCATTTGCTTCTCCTTCAGTATCATCCGTTTTGACTTTTTTTTCAGAAGGTGTAAACACTCAACTACCCACACACACTATGTCCTAGCCCGACACATTAGACCTGAGAAAATCTACACAAGTTACGCCTCCCACTGAATTTGAAATTGGGACATTGGCTATTCAGAAATAGAGCCAATTGGTTA